>KK121883.1:215286-241649 GCA_000611955.2 Stegodyphus mimosarum | reverse complement strand
TAAAAAAAAAAAAAAAAAAAATGCATGTTTCTTTTTTTCTTGTTTTGATCAAGTGTCTTAATATTGATTTTCAGCTTTTTAGTCATCGTAAGCAATGATGCAATGAAAAAACATAGTTTAAAAAGGGAACCCAGTACTAAAATAAATTATATTATTATTTAAAGTTTACAATGGTTTTTACTCCTTAAAAATTTCTCTTGCATATTATACACTTATATAATGATAATTAATAAATCATACCCTAAAAACTGTAATTTATCTGACAGCAGACTTTAATAAATTAATATATACACACAAATAACGTCCAAAATATAATTTTTTTTTCATTTTTAAGCCTTTAAAAAGCACATAAGCCTTTAAAAGTACTCCTAACGAAAAGTGACAGAAGCGTATGACTAAATGCAGAACTGAGAAGAATTTTACGTAATTTAATGCATTGAAAGCGTCCAGAACTAAGTTTTGCGATGCATTTTCAAAGCTAAAAAAAATTCCTCCATTAAAAGCTTTATTTTTGTTATAAATGTGCTGTTGTTGCCGATTCTCACTTGTCTGACGTATAGTCAAAGTAAACCCATGAAATTCCTCGTGGCAAGGAGTGTAAGATTACGCCTGTCGGTGGCAACAGCCATGAGCACCTTACAGGTGACGGTGCGATTTAGCTCAGCTTCAGCCCTAGTTTTGATGGTGAGCACCCCGTGGCTACGGGTGCGAGGGTCTCCTCTCTCTTCCCTTACCACAACCTCTCTAGAGGACTTTCGGCTCGGTTCCCATGCCGCTCGGATTCGAAGCCGAGCCCTTAGGCACGGCAGTCAGCGATGCTAACCACTATACCGGTAGCTGTTACAAATGTAAATTCTAAAAACACATACTTGAAGAGAATTAAATTAAAATGCTTCTAGAAAGGTGCTCTTAAATCGTTAGATAAAAGTATATTGCATGAAATGAGAAATAGACCTTTTTACTTCTTAGATTGTGTTAAAGTTATATATTTATCTGTAAGCAAAACTGGTTTTCGTGAAAATTCTTGGGATTATCACAGCATAAAATTTTAATAATAACGGGGGATAAATGATTAAAATCGTTATAAATGTCACTGTTAAGTTCTAATCGGTTATTAAATGTAATTGTTAGACGTAGATATAGATATAGCTTCGAGGCTCTTTCGCTTAACTAATCTTTGGGAAATGCTATGTTAAATGAAATAGTAATTAATCAAATATGCAAATACGTATGTATTGTAATTCTGCAAAAATTTCAGAATCTATATTTATGTTTCTCTTTAGCTGTGTATAATATTAAATGGATTATTTGAACCACCATCTACCTAAAGGAGAGGATTTCCAGGGATTCTAGGAGGACGTTTTAGATAAAACTGGCTCGAATTCATGTTACTCATAGGTAAAATCACAGAAACGCTTCTGCATGCAACCCGTTCATTGGGATTTACGGGTTCGAATGACTAGTGTTCAATAATCTTACCACTTGGCCATTGTTGGACAACTACTTGTACATAAAGATAAAAGTAAAATTAAACACACTTACGCGAGCTCGCACACACACACATACACATGGGCTCATAATATAGTAGTGTTAGCGTAAAACAAGCGCAGTTAAAATTTAAGTGCTGCATGCAGAGAATTTTCGTGAGCCAGCTGTGATTTTCTGACAAAATAAAACAACGGCTTTTCTTAACTTAATTTTTTTAATACTCCATAACGCTAACGCTTATTTAGAAAGTTGTATTTAATCGAAAATTAACTCAGATTTTGTTTCTTAAGCAAGTGATTGTTTAAACAACAATCATTTGATAACTCCTTCTATAATAATGGGTTCAAAACACTTCCCCCCTTTTTTTAAATGCCTATCGAGAAACTGGGACGGACAAAAAAACGACAAATGATTTTTCTGCACATTTTTTTTAAAATGTTTCTTGTTAAAACTTTCTTTTCTCTGTGACATAAAGGAAACTGTATATTTAAAAGAGTAACGTAATGTCTCTAACATGATATGTTTTAATTTGTCTTCTGCTTCATTTTTATGTGTATACTATTAAAAGGAAACTATTCAAAAGAAACAAAATAATGATTCAAGCAGCAACTTATAATAAATAAAGTAACCTAAAATCTAAGAAAAACACAGCTTTACTTAAAACAACAGTTGTTTATTACACACACATTAATTTACATATAAATGATTTAAAATGCATGTATACTTGCTTTTGTTTTAAATTAACAAAGTTTCACTAATTAGAAAACATAAGACAGAAGTATAAGGTTCTACATCAAAATTGAATTACTGTTGCTGTTAAATTAAAAGAAATAAGAGCTATCATATATACAATTGAAATACAAGGAAGAATTAAAAAGTAAGCTTCTTTTTAAAGCTACAGAAAATTAAAATCACTTAAATAGGCAACTGCAATACATGTATGTTATTTTCTGCCCTAGTTATCAATAGACGCAAGATCACAGGCTTAATGAGAAATATGAATTTAGAAAATAATAGCAAAGAAGGCCGTTTGCTTGGAAGAATGTTTGAAGTAGCTCTGAGTAGGAACACTGGTGCTGTAGCCGGTTAAATGGATGTGCTTTCCGGACAGTACTGTAAATCCAGGGGATTTAGATTTTACGTTTGTATAATTTTGACTCACAAGCAGTGAGAGAAAAAAGTTGAGTTAATATTTTAGGTTTTCGTGTTGTTAATTGTCCACCATAATAAAGGTAATGTCAGAGGGCGAGTGATTGGTAGAAGCATTTAAACAGTTAGATTACCGCCCTGCTCCCAAATCGGTTATAGCAGTTGCTTCGCAAGTGCCAGGAAAGATTTTCTCTTGCCGAATCTACGTGTTACTGAAGTCTGATACAAAACATTTTGGAAGTAGAGCAGACTACGGAAAACATGCCGAAGTGTTTTCAATATTATATGCAAACATTCCATTCGAGGAAAAAAATATTAAGTTACTGTTTAGTTCTTCCTCGTGCAATGGATTTTAGAGAAACACACTGCTTTTACAAAATAACGTCATCAAACATACATAGCTTTTAACACATATCACAATCATTCCGCTAACCTTTTGCCTTTCTTAAAATCACAGGTTCTTAAGATTTTGAAATAATTATGCTGTATAGTTTAAAAACGCAGCAAAGACATGAACTACTTAAGTAAAAAACGTACAGTAATGTTTTGAAATTTCCGTTGTATGTAGAACGGAAATGTATGTAACTATGTAGTTACAAAATAGATAAACATAATCTTAAAATAAAATTCCAGATTTTTCTTGGAAATTTAATTAAATAATCTATTCATTTTCCAGCTTTCTAAAAAATGGGCAGTTTAATGCCACCAACTTTATAGAATCAGTAAGCTGAGTCTAAAAGGATCAAACGGATTATTTTTTTAATTTTCTTCACAAATGGCTTGTTCCTATCTATTTCAAAGGTAACTGATGTGGAGAACTCGATGTCAGCTTAGATTTTTGATTTCCTCCGACTTAAAAAAGAATATTTATATCAGATCTTTCCAGTATTCATGAGGTCGCATACTTAAAACTCGTCCATAACAGGTTTCGGAAAATCATAAAAATTAAGTTTTTCCTATCTATTTTCAACATGTAATCGAAAATCTCGATGTCTAGAAGGATTTTCATGATATTTGCTTTAATTCAAGCATATAACGTCACGCGGATGAATTACAAAACAACAGATTCTCTGAAAACTCGGTTCGCCTATGATAATTAAAAATATTTTTTAAATATGAACTATTATTAAAATCTTATTTTTCTCAGTGTTTCCATACATGAATCTTGAATCATACTTACAGGAAAGTAGTCAAAATTTAGTGGAAAACTCTTTTAGATAATCATTAAGGATCGTTGTTTGGAATCACACAAGTATTTCCTCAGTCACGCAATGAATAACTCTGTCTTTCATGAAAACAGTCACTAACACGCCATGATTGCTTACTTTGATTTACTACCAATACTTCCTTAAATAACATGAAAGTAGGGTATAACTAGCAGAAATTCGTTAGTCAACTTCCAGGAGTGAGCAGTCACAGAAATTCTGTATTCTCAAAGTCAGTGATGACAGGATGGACGAATTTCCTCTCTCGGCGATCTTTATAAGTCATGGGGTAAAGAATGTCTCATATAATTCCAGTTTCCAGCATAATGGCAGTAGCCAAAAACGCTACATACATGCAGATCAAGAAGATCCCAAAATATCTCTTGGCGTTAAAACGAAGGACTGTCATGGTTAAAATTGTGCAAATGAGAATTACGGTCAAAGTACCGTACAGCAAAGTGATAAGCCTCTCATATTGTAACTGCAAATAAAAGCAAAACAGCATAATGACATACTTGCTGCAATGAATAGCTAAATTTCATATAGTATACAATCAAAACACATTGCAATCATTTTTGGTAATTCTACGAGGGGTGATACTTATTTTAAGAAAATGCTATTTTATTCATTTTATTGTAGCTATTAAAAAGGTGGGATGGATGCCAAAGTATTTTAGTCAAAGATGTTTCAATTAAATATTTTTGTTGCTAAATAGTTGGCAATAATTCCATTTATTTTACAGCAAGGGAGACAATCGGCTTATTAAGATTAGAGGTGCAACATCGACCAGAAAACTTATAGAAATACTACGAGTGCGAACAGTTTGAGGAAGGGGCTCATGAATTTTTACGTTGCTTTTTCAGGTACATTGAGTAGCGACTACCGTAAAACTAATTATTAAATTCAGACAGATAACATCGTATTTATAAAAAATGCAAATATATTTCTAATTCCTTTACATGAAAATTTTGGAAAGTTTACATTTATGCTTAATATTTTGACAAATAATAACTTAACCATTTGCAATGATAAAAATAGCTTTAAATTATCCAATAAAGTCTTAAAGTTTCTTACTTTCTGTTTAGTTTATACATGTTTTATCCTACAGTGATAGTATTAAAAATATAGAAAGCGTACATACAATATTACTGTACGCTAATATCTTATAACAAAGAATTGTACAGTTGCTAAATTCTACATTTTGTATAAAAGTTCATCTATGAAGGGTAAAAAAAATACAGCATTTTATAGGAGATTTTGTAATTTCGTGCATGGAGCAATAGCAGGAAAATGTGTTAACGTAATTTCTATTGAAGAGTTAGTTCATTATTATCAAAATGAATTTAAGAGCTTTAAATAGTTTAAATAGAAAACTGAAGAGGTACGTTTAAAACTGATTAACTAATCCTTTTCATACTCAGAAGAATAGGAAAAGATAAAGCACAGAAACGTGTTTTACAGTATTATTTTAATATCGCTTAATACTCATTACAAAACAACAAAGCTGATAATGAATGAGTTATTAGTCATAACCGGAATTTGAATTTAGCACATGTTGAATTTTAGGCCTCATAGTTAACATATTAATACAAATAAGCAAGCAGTAAAAAGATTTAAGAAATTTAAAGTTTTTGAAACATATTCATCTTAACAATAAACTTAAATATTAGTAAAGGTCATCTTACTTCAAGTGGCTCTCCACATTTTGCAATCCTCAGAGTGTATGGTATTCCTATACCCAAAAGTAGATCTTCAAATGAGTTAAGAGCATACTTTAGAAGCCTAATAATAGCATAACTTATTCTAATATTTTAAAAGGCAAAGGATTTCACAAACATATTCGGCTCGAATAATAGCTGGCATTTTGATCCAGTGATAGAATAAGAACTTCAGCTCACTACTTGTTATATATTAAAGTGACAAATATAAAGCAAAAGGACATTTATCTATAATATACTTTTATAATTAATAAATTTTCTGAGGGAAATTAATAAATACTTCGACCACTAAATACCGTTTTTCTTTTACATAAAATGCTTTTTACTCAAAAAACATTCATCTTCATTTTTCAGTAATTTCCGAAGTTTGGATGAAATTCATTACAAGTGACAGAATTTAAAATATGTCGAAAAACCTCATGACGCTGATTTCAAAGAAGACGAAGAAAGTGAAAGACATGTGATATTTTCCAATAAATAGTGGCTTGTGTTAAAATACATTTACGCCTTAATTTATAAAATTAGAAGTGCAGGAGCCTATAGAAGGTTGTCAAGAAAGAGGAGCAAATATTAAATAAATTAAAAATTAAATAAAATAATTATAATGAAAAGAATAAAATTATTACAATTCAATAAAAAATAAGATATAAAGAGTTAAATGAAAATTTAATAAATTAAGTTAAATTAATGACAAATAGTTAAATAGTAAATTAAAATACAGGCTCTTCCTTATTTGGGACTGCATCTGAATATAAGCCCTGAAATATAACATACTACTTCAAGGGATGAGAAAAGCAAAGAGCATTCTTTCCCATCACACTAATAAAAAAGAGTACAATTGTTATAGCGTAACTAATGAGAATAAAAAGCATTCTAGAAATAATATGAGAGTATAGAAGGAAATTTTAACGGAGAAGTGTTGGTGTAAAAATAAAGAGAAAAATCCAAAACCTTCTGACCACAGTCCCCTGTCAGTATACTCCTAATTGTCAAGCAGTTGACAGGCGAAAAAATTGCCCGTAATCCGAGAGCTGATCTGCAAGCTGAGAACAAAAGTAGTGACTATTTTCCTCCCCCATATAGAGTTACGTCGTTCATTCTATTTTCTTTGGGAAATCACTAGTGCCGGATGTATTTGATCCATTTTTCACAGTATTTCGCTATGTTGAGCTCACTGTAATTTTAAATGCATTTAGAAACATTAAAAATTGGTTTACTTTTCCCATTTTATTATAAATCACAAGTAATCGAAACTGAATCTGTAGGACGATGGCATGACCATGGTAACTTTCAGAATCGCTTCTTATAATTTCAGGAAGGACAAATTGACCCGTTCTCAAACAAGCTTTTGAAAATTTATTGCTCTTCCTGGAGAATAAGATTTTGATATATAGGTGGGTTTTCTTTCTTTAAAGTCTCGAATGCGTCCAAGGGATTTTGTCCCAGAGAAGAATACATGCAAATAAATAATTTTTCGACATCAAAAGGATTTTACGCTGAAACTGTAAGTTAGTTTCGTAAAATAAGTGCCAGAGCCGATCTTATTTAGCGCTCCATTGAGTTTCGGCTAGAATTATGACAAATTTAGAAAACTCAGAATTGTCTGAACCGGACTCCGGTGGGCTCCGACTCAGTTTAAGCTCTGAGTACATTGTCATAAAAGTATAAGTTCATTATACATTTACAGTTACATTAATATCTCACTAATTTCATTGGAAATTTATCAACGTTTTCGAATTAAATGCTCCTGATAACGTAAAATTAATTTCGATGTAAAAATACAGATCTTGAATGTTAAAGTTCCTTATGAATTTTATAACCATCTATGACATTAATGCGCAAATATAAGAATATTGATTTCGTAAATAAATAATCTAACATTTATTTAATGTGAGAAAACAAAGCGGTAATTTGAAATATACTCAGTACTCATGAACTAGCAGCAATTTCTGTAGCTATTAGAAACAGCTGCAATGCTGCCACTGGTTTAGTTTACTTTGGTATGACACATTTATGGAGTTGACCGTTATATTCGTCTTAAGCCGATATTTATTGATAAACATTAAGTAACTTATCAGCATCAGCTTTTACAGAAACAGATAATATAATGTCAAAGTGATATCCGTTAAAGATTTTTTTTTTTGTTTGTTTCCGCGGTTTTAGAACTGCTTTGCATAAACATATGTAAAGGGATAGCAGTTATGGAGAGCAGTGAGCAATGCTGTAGAAGAAAACTAAAAGTACTATTAAAGACATTAATTTGAAAACAACCTAATTTATTGGGCTACATTATTAATTTAGATAAGTTCAGTTACTATTTTGATAATTCAATAAAAAATAACAAAATAATTAGGTTTTCCCTAAACGAGTAAGTACTGTTTGATCAAGTTGTTAAAACGTGTTGATTATCTGTTACATACCAAGAAATACAAGTATATTCTTAAAACAGCCATCAAACACAATGGATTGTTAAACAAAAAAGAAGAAGAAGAAGAAATGACGAATGACTTAATATTTTCTTTGACAATTTTCCCTCTACGTTCCATTTTTCTAAAAGGATTTAATTTTTATACATTAGTTCTTATAAATAAATAGCATGGATCTTAATTTTCTAATGGGTTTGTATGATACTCCTACAAATGATAAAACCTTACACAAATACTACAAAGGATACTCAGCAGAGGGCCTCCGTAGCAGGCAGATATACCCATTCTTGGGTAACCTTGTCTTGCTACAGATAAATTTGAAATGAAATCTGGAAAAGAAAAATCATAGCATCAGAATGTTTCGTGTCGTCAATTGTTGTAATATGTACAAAGGAAACTTTTCTGACTTTCTTACCTCCTATACTATTTCCCCATGCAAGAACTGTGAGACCTAGAATTGCATCGCTCAGTTTGAATATGATTCCAACAGTCTATAAATATAAAACATATGCATGTAGGGTTTAAAATTATTTAAAAAAGTTACAAAGTTATTGAAAGCAAATGTGAAAGGAAAGGTTGTTGCGTTATTGTGGACTTAAATTCCTTTCATGGAGATGAAAGAGTGCTAATATAAAAGTTTATGCAATCAAACTTTCAGTTCTCCCCCCTTTTCATTTCTTTTCTTCCGCAGTTTCTTTTAAATATGTTTAAATTAAAAATTTCTATTTCGTTAAATGGTAGACATTTCCTAATAATTCCTTTATAATAAAATAAATGTTAAATTAAACAAGATAAAATTATAGTTGGTGATGAAAATTATTATAAGATTAAAATGAAAATAAAATAAAATCTATTTATACAGGCGACAGGATTCAGTTTAAATGTCAATCTTTCGTAGAAATAATAAGTATACGTATTTATGAGACATATATTGCTTACTACGACCTTCATTTTAATTCAGATCTGCACGTTCCATCATATCTTAGCAACCTTACTAAGCCTTACTTTATCTATTTTCTGGATAACAGCAACGATACTATCAGGCTAAAGGCTAGTTGATTTAGAATTCCATATCCTGATTCAGAACTTTATCCACACCAAACACCATAATCAAATTTTATCAAAAAAAGATTTATGTGTGCTAAAACACATGTCAAAAAATTCTCAATTTAAACTAAGCTTTAAAATTTATGCATTCTGAAGTCGCAATCTAACATTTCAAAGAAGAGTACCTATAAAAATTTAACAAAATAAAATATACAAATTTTTTTTATAAAAATTTAAAAATTTCATTTTGATTTTCCTATTCATGTTTTATTTTAACACCTGAAACTATTTAAAACTAAGAACTAAAAACGTTAGGAAAAAAATGATTGTGATACTGTGCCATAATAGATTAATGCCACGTATGGACTTATTTCACAAAGAAAATGCTTGACTACTCAAGATACAGCAATGCATTTTTATTTACTGAATGGCTTGCGCATGCCTAAGTGTATGGATTTTTCATGTGCGCAGTTTGTTTAATCTGTTTGTATAAAAAGTTTTCGACGCGTAAAGTTAAAAGATTTCTGTGTCCAAGGTCTTCAAATATGATTCTGCTGTCAAAAATGCTCCACCAACTTTTTATGGTGGAGTCTGCTGTATGGCATGCTGTACGATCTCCTTGTAACCAGGAGTGACGTTCATTCTGCTACAATAAAGCAACGAAATTTTAATCAATATTTGGGCAGATCTCAGCATTTGTGCTTTTGTTTTCTTTCAAAGGACAGGGGATTCAAAGCTTTTACTTGGCAAACAATATAGCAATTTTGCAAGATGCAGAAAAGTCTTTATAAAAAGATAAAGGTTTTTAGTTTTTGTGTTAAATAAATTTAGTCACAGTTGAATCCAATAGGATGATAAGATGCCTCATTTAGAAGAAAATATGATCTAAAATAGAAATGGCACCTCGAATGAAATTCTTACGAAACAACCATCAGAAACGTGACACACAGTATAACAGCTTTCGAAATCTGCTACTCGCAAACTCATCAAACCCCTTTCCTTCAGAATCCTGCTTCAGAAGAATTAATTCCTCCCTCTCATCGAACTGGCTTATCATTTTTATACATAATGGATTAAGACAGACAAGACAGGAGAAAAACTGTAAATAAAATAAGAATAAGATTATGTATTATTAAATGTGCGATCAGTTTGTAAATTTAACTCCTTGCATCTAAAAGTGAAGCGTTTTCATAGGGTAGATTCATTATTAAAAACTTCAACTCTTATTTTATTTTTTTTTTCATAAGGGAAGCTTTCCAAACTCGCATTTTAAATTTGTTTGAAAACAATATGACTGATTCTTCACATTTCAAAAGGACAATGTGGGTTAAAATTTACGATGTTCTCCGAAAATATCACGGACGAACATGACAAGAAAAACAATGCAAGGAAGAAACATCGTAGGAAAAAAGAAAGTAAGGAGAAAGCATCGTGATATAAAACATCACCGTCGAAACATAAAGCGGTTCAAAAGATTCGCAGTTTTAAAACATCGTCGTAAAGCACCTATAAATCATCATATGATGATAGTATCACAGACATGTGTTTTCAGACCTTAAAAGCTGTAAATGCGTGTTCGCATAATGATGTGTGAGGGCAAGAAGAAATAAAGAATTTCATAAATAAATACATACTTGCAAATTAAGATCTGGTTAAGTATATATGAATCAATTATTCAGCGTTTTTATTCAAAAACTCGAATATTTGAGAACTCGGTAAACAGCAATTTGAAACACCGGGCAGTCGCAAAACAGCGATGTATCGCCTCATACGAATGTAGTGAATTTTTTCATTTGTCTGCTTACAACGGATCAGCTTTTTTTAACCGTTTATTGCTAAAGAAAAATATTCACAAAACTATTTTCTACAAACGTATTAGGAATTATTGCAGGCCGGTGTTCGTATCTCAAATTCCGTTCTGCACTCTCATTGCATCAATATCTATGTTGCATCATATTGCTAATTATTGCCGCAAACTTAACAGCAGTATTTGTACATAGTCTCATATGCAAGCAAATGTTTCATCAACAAGTGCATGCATTAAATTAACTAGTGCCTTCCATGCACATTTATAAAACTTTTGAATTTATTGTAAATGTCATCTGGTCCCACCCAGCTGGGATGGTTTCTAATTCTTCTGGGATATTCACCGTTATCAGAAGTCATGCCAGCGAAATACAGTACATCTCCTCGTGCGTGCTTTCGTGGTGTAAGCGGTCAGCATGTCCAGCTATCAACTGGAAAATTTGTGGTTCGAATACTCAATAAGGACACAGTTGATGTTTCAGATTATCTTCTCCGAGAAACCTTAGGGTATCAGTACTGGCGCCCGAACTAAGCTGCGAACATTAGGTCGCCACAAGCTGGCTTTGGTCGATTGGATATCGTGTCTCGTTTCAGTCATTCTTGAAATCGGGGAGAAGTTAAGGAATTATCGCATCCCCCTGTGCCATGCTTTCATAGTGAAAGCGTTTAGTACGTCAAGCTAGCAGTTGAAAGATCCATGGTTAGAATCTCGGCGAAGACACACTTGATTATTCATGTTTCCAGTTTCGAAAAATCTACTAACCTCTACAAACACTGAACAGTCTAAATTGTTCCATGTTCCGAGAACCTTTCACTTTAGTAATATTTTTTTGACAAATCTTTGTACTGTTTTAAAATTTCCAAATTCTTATCTGAAACTGGACTTAAAATATTTTCAAGAAAGTGAATGTAAGATTTTGCTTTATTTTTATTAACCAATTACTTTGTGGTAGTTATAAAGTTAACATAAGATTTTATTGGATAATAGACAAATTATTTTCCACGTGATTAGTCATTATCAGTAGTTTATCATCCATAGGGTTGTTTAAATTAATATATAATTTTAATCGGAAAATACGTCAATATAAGATTTAAAATTTGGAAAAAAGATGAACATTAAATTCAAAACCTTCGTCAGTATAAGGTTGCTTTTTAAAATTAATGTTACGTTTTAACTGGAAAATAAATACGTCAATATAAAATTTAAAATGTGGAAAGAAAAAGGAATCTTAAATTCAAAGCTTCCGCCAATCTAAGGCTGCTTTTTAAAATTAATGTTAATTATTTTACAGTGGTATCTGTGACTTGTTATCTGGATATGAAAAGTTTTTAATATTAAATTTGAAATTAGAGAGTCTATTAGGGGTTCTCAAGAAAGGCGAAATTACCCCCCCCTTGGCGAGGTTCATAGTTTCAGGAGGAAATTCGGTCAGACTTTTATTCACCTGTCATGTACCTGCCACCTGCTTTAGTTTATGAATATAAAAAAAAAACTTTTATTCAAGGTTTACAGACATTTTCTATGCTTTTTCTTGTTTAATTTATAAAACACATTAAAAAATAATGCCCATTTAAATAAATGTATCTTTCGAGTTTTGGAAAGAAGAGGGAGGGATGATGGTCTAGCAGGTGGTGAAATTGGTATAAAGGGGAAAAAAGGTTGAGAACGACTGTTCTATAGCATATTTCTTACCTTTAGCAACGAGACAATCTCTGAGGCGATGACGTACACCCATAAAACAGACACAATGAAACCCAGATATCCAAAAACCCCGTGATATATGGGAGCAGAATCATTGGATGAAGTGAAGAACACTATAGTTGCCACTGCAACTGACACTAATAAAACAATACCCCATATAGGTATCTTGCCAACATTTTGGTCGTATTCTAAGGAAAGACAAAAAGAAAGTATTGTCGTTTTTAGTGTTAGTGGAAAATAAGTAATCAAAGGTTTTAAGCAAGTTAAAAAAAGTAAAAATGAGCAGCCTTAGTAAGCTGATAACTTTAAAGATTTTTGATGGAACAATGTCTAATTTTTACATTTTGTTATGCGTGTTACATTTTGTTTGTGTGTGTTATGAGATCTATTCGACTTCTGCATATCTGATACTTACTTTGTGAAATCTAATTTTTTTACTTAACTTATTAAACCACATTAAATTACTCACTGGCGAGCTGTCGTTTTTCAACATTATCTGAATAGCTCAAAACTCAGCCTAATGACTCAAAAAAAGAATCACATTTAGAATTCATAAACATCGGATTCGGTCTTAAAAAATTAAAAATTCAACTTCAATTTGTTCAATTAAAGAAAAACACCTGGTATCTAAAACATCTCCAAGTTAAAAAAGCTTAAAATTTCAGCTACCACTATTCGGAATTTCAGTAATCGATATCAGCCATTCCCAAATCCCGACTACCAACTGATTTGCACCAAGGCTGGTAATCAGGAAATCAAGGGAGGAGAAAGAAGCAAAGAAGTTTAACGTTAACTACGAGATTTCGCGTTATAACCTTTTTATTAGTAATAAATTTGAATCCTACCGGAGCCAATAAGCCAATAAGCTACCGGAGCCAATAAGGCAAAGAATTAATAGGAAATAAATAAATTAAAGTGCTACTTACTGTTAGAAAAACAAATAAAACATTACCATTTAAATTTCGATGCATGAGATGCCTTGCATGGCTTAATGTAAGAGATCATTAGTGTAAATGCTGTGTACTGAATTAGTGCTATTTGGTTGATAACGAGAATATTTTCAAAATTTTGGGTTGGAAATACGAAATGTACAAATATCCAGAATGAAGAAGTAATGTTTACCTAATCTGAGAACTAAACACTACTAAGTTGCATGCCCGGGCCTCCGTATACTCCTGTAGTATTTAAACTACGCAAAATTTTATGTATATTTTTCATTCTAGGGCATCTACTGCACAGAAAATTAGAAGAGAATCCTCCGTAACAGTTCTGTCCCAAGCCTTCTGTTTTTTAAATAGAACCTTGCTGTTAAATATTTTCACGTGGGTGTGCGAATATAGAATTTATGCGTCAAGGCAATGGAAGTGAAGGGGCCAAGTTTCAATAAGTCACCATTTTCTTTTGTAACAGAAAGAGTAAAAGCATGTCTTGTCTTCTGTGAGACTGTGGAAGACTATTCAATCAGCAACAGTCTTTCCGTGTTAAGATTGTAAAGACTTTATTTTGATCTAACCAATTATTTTTATTTTAAGAAACTTTACTTTCCCTTCCCATTTCAATTTCCTGCCAGAATGCAAATTTAAAGGACGTATATGCAAATCTAAATGACGTATATGCAAATCGAAATGTGCTCGAAAATAGTATTTAAGTAACAGAAGCTAAGACTTCGCGGTAAGAAAGTTAGTTCTGAATGTATGCCGCGTGTTTGAAAGTAGCTCTGCAGTTGAATAGTTGGTGCTAGCCACTTACTTCAGATTACATTGACATTCTAGGCTCGGCTTTGCTGTGTGCAGCCGATTAAGCGTTTAGACAGAGTAGGAGCCAGTCATGTCGCTAAAATTTAATTCATTGTGATTGTACTCAGTGTTTTGTGTTCAAGTTGCTTCGCCACAAGTGGTTTTGTTCAAGTTCTTTCGCTACAAGTGGTGGTTAAATTGTGAGCACCGAGTAAGTGCATGTTCTGTTCATGTTGATCTGTTGTTCATGAGTTGTTGTTCTGTTTCATGCTCATTTGGTTAAAATAAAAAGTTGTTATAATCTTCGTCTGCAGTCATCTGATCTTCCAAGACCTAGCGAGAATTCGCTACTTCGTCTTTCAGTAGGGTTTACTGTTTATGCGCCCAAAACACACAAAAACTTTTAACTTCTGCTATTTAAATACTATTTACGAACTCATTTAGATTTGCATATACGTAATTTAAATTTGCATTCTGGCAGGAAATTGAAATCAGAAGGGAAAGTAAAGTTTCTCTTAAAACAAAAATAATTGGTTAAATCAAAATAAGATCTTTAGAAACTTAAAACGGAAAGATTTTTGCTAATTTAATGGTCTTCCACATTCTCACTGAAGACGAGACATTCTTTTACTCTTTGTGTTAGAAAAGAAAATGATGACTTTGCGCCGTCACTTCAATTTCCTTAACTTGTCGCGAAAAGCTAATATTCACAAACCCACGAGAAAATACTTAACAGCAAGGTACTATTTAAGAAGACTCTACAAGTTGTGAAAAAATCTTTTAAGTCTTTCAAACTGATGCCCTACTTTGCATTCGTTTTCAAGAGGCTATGAAACAAGATATAAATGAAAAAACAAAAGACGCCTCTCAAATATCTTACGAAGAGATATTTAACAATTAAATTTGCTCTAAAACAAGTGCACAAATTAAATGTTAAGAAACTACATTAAAAATAAGTGGACATCACGAAAACAAAGAATCGGAAGCAAATGTATAAAAATTTTGGAAAAAAGCAATCGTGGATTATGTCAGCAGGTGTCCAGAGAATTATCCGTTTTTGAACCAGAGGCTATGATAGTCATAAAGGTTTTCTTGCAAAATTAGATCTCTCACTCTGGAGTATACCCAGGTATTCATTAGAGTCATGGGAAGAATTTCGCTGCATTCATTTCAGTATATTGTTTTAATATCTGGACGTAGAGAAACTCAGGCAGTTCATCTTCATTCAGAATCGTGCAGCATGGTTCAGAGATTTGATTACAGGATTCTGAATCACTTGCTTCTATGTTCTTCCTTTATTCCATTTGAGATCAGAAGTTACCCTTGTTTCTGCAAATCTATAGAAGCTGTTGATTTAAAAAAAACTGAGAAACCATGATATATTTTGTCAACTTACATAAACTAGGAGGTAAAATTTGGCCTTCGTAAATTCGTTATACTCTTGATCCAAATACCTGCATTAAAATTGCCACGTTGTTTGTGACCGGGATACTCATAATGGAATTATTTATTACGAACGCGTCGAGCGTCATCTTCTAATTTATGTAGAGTGATCAAAAGTAAAGGAGCTAGCTTTCCTTATCTGAACAACATTAAGATATGAATAAAACTTAGTTTTTTTATAACGGATTCATCATTTATTGTTAAGGAAAAGTGAGAACTAATCTGCATGGAACTTCGAACGTTGAAACTTAAAGCTGTAACCCATCACTTATAAATCTACAAAAAATAGCTATGGATTGTTTGAAATGGGAGCATCACTCGAGCAGTGGGATGAAAAAAAAAGTATTCTGCTTCCTTAGGCAGATTTTAGGTAGAAGCCCACGCAGTATTACGCTAAGCTTATCAATGTGAAACAACAGTACGGTAAAGGTTGCCTCTCGAATAAAACTTTCAAAAATGGGAGGGAAATTGTGGAAGACTGTTCATATGAAGGCAAAACTCCAGCTTCCGTAACAGCAGTAGCAAGTAACACAATCGCATCAAGGAATACATTAGAACATTCTCAAAGAAAAAAAGAAAAGAAAAGATGGCTTTACCTTTCATGAGAACAATAAGGCATTCTAGATTACGCAGTCGTATCTCCCTGTGGTGTACTTCAATAAAACGTATTTTATAGTCAGAAACGAGAAAAAAAAAAAAAAAAAAAAAAAAAAAAAAAAAAAAAACTAAACAAGTTCAGTTTTCTTTTTGCATGATAGAACGAAGGGTTTTTAAACATTTATTCTTATGGGTTTTCATAAAGGATGCTGTACGCATTAGTGTACACTAATCTAATAGACGAAATGGCGCAGCGCATTTA
Source organism: Stegodyphus mimosarum (assembly GCA_000611955.2). Taxonomy (NCBI): domain Eukaryota; kingdom Metazoa; phylum Arthropoda; class Arachnida; order Araneae; family Eresidae; genus Stegodyphus; species Stegodyphus mimosarum. The sequence continues at coordinate 225,070 of KK121883.1, read as the reverse complement.
ACTACGTTCTACGATGAATCTAAATGCTACATCTAAATCTCTATATATGCGGTTCAGAGGTATGTCTGTCTAAATCAACTTCCAATCTAGTTTTAAATGGGATTTATTAAAATACCAAACAAATTAATCTAATCTAGAATCTAATCTGCATCTCATCAGCAGCGTTCGAGCTGCATCGAAAGTCAAGTTCTGACTGTTGCCATTCGGAGGCAGAGAAAAGTTTCTATTCAAACCGGAACAGATGCAACCAACGTAACTGAAGCCATGAAAATATTGTAAACAAATGAACATACTGTGTATCTTAAGCCTGTAAATACACACGACTCATACATACGAGGTATTAAAAATAATGCCACCTCTTATCATACAGGAACTGGTCCTAAAAAGTGCGCTTGCAATTATTAAAAAAATTCATCAAATCTATATATATTTATCCACAGATTTGCGAATACTGTTCAAATACCTATAAATACCTATATTGCTATGTAGTGTAGGGGGAAGTTTTTCGAAACTAAATTGAAACTTGGAATTATTTTTGTGAAACAAGTAGTCAAAAATAATTAGGTGCTCTAGAAATATTTTCGAAGGAAAATGATAATGTATAAAAATCTGATTTGGAAGAGTTGGTAGATGAATTTTCTGAAGTAAAAGAAGCCCAACGACTTTCTTTTTAAAGTAGGAAATTGATATATTTAATATCTACAAAAAAGAGATAAAGTATATAGAATTAATATCAACCAAGACTGGTAAACTATCTAATAAGAAGGTACAAATTAAAAATAATTTGAAGGGAACATTTGGAAAACAAAATTGAAATAAAAGTAAATTAATAAAAAATAAAACAATAATCACTAAGTGTTAAATAACAAGTGATATTTGAAATCTGTTTTATGGAGCAGCAGAAAGAATTATGAATCGAACCGCATTTCTAAATTACTTCTGGATGAATAGCAAAAGAAAATATTCCAGGAAATTCTATTTTAAATTTAAAATAAAATAAAAGCAATTGAGTCAGAATATATTAATACAAAATTTAAAGCTTTTTTAAAGTAAAAACTTTTAAGAAATTTTAAAAGGTTTAAGCAAATAGTCTCATTTACCTTCTATGTAAATTTCAGATTTAGATTGGCTTTCTTCATGACCCAGAAATTTTAATGACTATCTGTACGTAATTGTATTGATGTAATATGTTTGTTTGAAAATATGTGAAAATGGCCTTTTTCCTACAAAATATTATTTAATTTTTATTAGAAGGTAGCAAAATTATATTCGCCTAAAAGTCGTATATACTTTTACCGATTTTGTTGTTTATATCACTTAATATTTTGTCTGGACATTACAGCCGTTGAGGTTTTACCGGTCACTTAGAACTTCAGCAATTTTAATGTAGAAAAATAACTCAGTAGAACACAAAACAATTAAAACATTTAATTAAAACGTACAGCTAGGGGTCAGTAGAAAAACTAAGCTAAAATTCAAAGATCATATGCGACTTGCAGGGAAAAAAATTCTAATTTCAATTCCATTAACAGGTATCCAGTGAGCAAATTGTAATGAGTTCGAGCTCTGGTCAAAGGGTCTGGCTAAAGTCGTGCAAGATAGCTAAGAAAGGAAAATCGTAAACCGAAGCAGAGTGACTAAAATTATAATAAGAGGGAGTTTCTTACAAATCTTTGAAAAAGTATTTTCTTACTAAGTGACATGAAGAGGCTCAAATAAATGCCTAACTTTTTAAGTGCATTACGTCATCAATGTGAACGCTAGAATTCAAATAACTGTGTTAATTCTTTCTCGACTATTTGCTACTACACAGTCCAGTCACATTAATGTGACCATCTGTCAAAAGCCAGAATAACCACCTTTCGCAGAGCGGACTGCTGCGAGACGTGCAGGAAGAGAGTCACATAGGTCCCTGAAGGTGTTCTCTGGGATGTTGAGCCATGCCGACTCTAATGCCGTGGCCAGCTGCGCTAGATTACGCGGTTGAGGATCCATGGCGCGAACAACTCGATCGAGATGGTCCCACAGATGCTCGATTGGGTTTAAGTCAGGTGAGTTTGCTGGCCAGGGGAGGACGGTAAACTCATCCTGGTGCTCTTCGAACCACGCACGTACACTGGCAGCTGTATGGCACCTCGCATTGTCCTGCTGGAAGATGCCATCATCCTGAGGAAAAACAATGCGCATGTAGGGGTGAACATGGTCCGCAAGGACAGATGCGTACTTGTATTGATCCATTGTGCCTTCCACAATGATCAGTGAACCTAGAGAATGCCAGGAAAACATTCCCCAGACCATAATGCTCCCGCCTCCAGCTTGGACCGTTCCGGCAATGGTTGCAGGGTGGTTCCTTTCAGAGGTTTCACGCCTTATACGCCAACGTCCATCTGTCCGATGGAGCATAAAACGCGATTCATCCGAAAACGCAACCTGTCGCCACTCAGTGGACGTCCAGCTGCTGTACTGGCGTGCAAATTCTAGCCTTCGCCGTCGATGAACAGCAGTCAGCATAGGTGCACGAACCAGGCGTCTGCTTCGGAGGCCCAGACGCAGCAATGTTCGCTGAATAGTACTTTGGGAGACACTTTTGGTAGCCCCTTGGTTCATTTTGGTGGTCAGTTGCTCAACGGTAGCCCGTCTATCTGCCCGAACGCATCTCCGCAACCGTCGTTCGCCTCTGTCATCTATGGCCCGTGGTGCACCACATTTGCCACGTCGCTGATTTTGGACAGTCCCATTTTGCCATGCACGGTACACTTTTACCACGGCGGCACGCGAACAGTTCACAAACTCAGCCGTTTCGGAAATGCTTCCACCCTTGGCCCGAAAGCCAATGATCATGCCCTTTTGGAAGTCGGATAAATCGCTTCGTTTCTGCATTACGCCAACGATTGAAATGTTTTCCGAAGCCCTCACACACCCTTTATATATGCTCAACTGCACTGTGCTGCCACCTGCCTTCTGTGATTGGTTATTTAACTCTGACATGGAAAGTACTTGGTGGTCACATTAATGTGACTGGACTGTGTATTTGCTACCATTTCTCGACTTATGAAAGTTTGTTATAAAGTTAACTCGACTAAGGTCAGATTCCTAGTGATTCCCTTGGAAATCCACAGTTCTATGGAACCTGTTCATAAAAGTCTGATTTTGAGATAGCATGTTCTAAATTAATTGATTCGTTCTTAACAAACCAATGAAAAAAATTTTCTCACCTCCAAGAGCCAATAATACGAACATAGGAGACGTCAGACAATGAATGATATTCAATGGTCTGCACCAATTATCTTTGTCATTTTCGTAGTCAACAACGGGTACTGTCAGAATCAATAAAAAGCAGACAGGAGCCTGAAACACAAAGGATGTAAAATAGAAATTTATGAAATACTAAAGGTACAATTTTCAACTTAAAATATACTCTCAAAAGCATTTACTATATTTGGATGTTATGGCGCTTAAAAGTACTGTTATCATTTTATCGCAGCATGCGTTTATTTATTTAAGTGAAATATTAAAAAAAAAAGAGTATCAGAATCCGGATAGTATTAAAATCCGAAGTAATGATAGAAGACGCACAGAGAGGATTTAAATTTGTCACACTGAAGCCCACGGCCATCTTACAGATTACAAACGTATTTTGTACAGATTGAAAGAATTATCAGGTGATAAAGATTAAAGTCTGAAATATTCTCATTCCGTGGAGAACTATGATATTTTCCAAGAACTTTAAACGATTATTTTCCCCCTTTCAGAGTGATTTGTTTAATCTCGGAGGTTTCTTATTTGAATTACATCATGAACGTCAAAATGATTTTAGTTAGTGAAGATATGAATATTTTATCAGCTTTTTAAGCTATGCCATGCGTTTTATTGAAGTAAAACGAATCTGTTATAAAACAACACCAAGTAAAAAAAAATGTTTTAATTTATAAAAAAGTGTTTATGCTTTATATGAAATTTTAACGCAGGAAGTAAAAGATAGCTACTCTCGGTTCATGTAATTGAAAGAAAAAAAGAGAATGAATAATAGCATAACATATAAAAAGTATTTTGAGTGACGATGAAATCAAACTTCGGAAAAAATTGTCTAAGTTTATGGTCTATTTGGAGATATTTGTTATAAAGTTAACTCAAATCTCTTATTTATCAAAACTTCTTCACTGTTAAGCCAATGGAAATGTACCTACAAACACAATATAAATATAAAAATATGGACATATAGATATATATTATTCATATTTGTTGTGTCTACATGGTATATGCAGACATAACAAGTACGAAAGAACATCCTTAACCCGGGATTTCAACTCGCACCCACAAATGTGTCACCTGCGTCCGTTACTCACCGCAGCGACCTGCGTAAACACATGCGTCCGTTAATCACGGAATCGATGAAGTAGCCATGATTTTACTGTAAATTTTAAGAATAAAAATGCGTTTTCCTGTCTGAGAAATTCATATGCTTAGTTCCTAAAGAATTTACAGACCATTTGTTTCTTTGAAGTTTTTCCCAAAATACTTTTACAGCTTAAGATGAACAAAAATTTATCATCAGTAAACTTCAGTTCATCTTAAATCATAAAAAGTTTGTTTTAATCTTTGTATTCTGAGATCTGTCATCAAACACATGGAGATCAAGATGACTATCGAAACTGAGACACTACGCTCTCTGTATACCCCTTCGGGAGAGTATAACAATGGCTGTCTTCTGTTTCATTCTCTCTCAAAATCATGGCAATTCAAATTTTATATTCTCTTGCCCAAGTATTAGTTAACTTATCCCATTTAAGTGCGTGAACAGAACGCAAACAAAAAGTTATCTGGTAAAAAGTCCTTTCATATGAACATTCTTCTTAACGGACCCTACATATTCCTAATCCTGTTATAGAAAAATGATCGCCAAAGATCTAAAACATAGTATGTTCTTTCTTGAAGTCTGATGCTCCTCAAAATGATCTTCACTATAATTTTATAATCAGTGGATGAGAAAAAACCTGCCTGCTTGAAATTGTAAATTCCCCTAAAAGCAAATTCTTCAGACTATGGATGATACTAAAATTAAGATTATCTATCATCGGTCTCTAGAAATCTCATTTGAATAAAATCAAAGGGTAGATTTGCATAACGAATGCCTAGCTAACAACGCATTATTTCATCCTTAAGGCCAAGCGCAGTTTGCAGACGCCTAGGAACAGACGTCACAAACTTTCATCCTTCCTATACCGTAACAGTTCAAACAGTTCAGCCCACTTCACAAGGAAGTATTATTTCTTAAAATCCGTTTTAGCATGCGTTTCACACTATTCAAATGTGATAAAGCCACCTGCGTTTGGAGCCCAAGGGAAAATTCTGGAAAATATTCCATATACAAGAAATTACTTCCTTGTATGCAACCCGGGTTTTGCACATAAAGTTGTTTACACCATATACCGACCTGGCTTTTGTTATGCTACAAGAGGTAAAAGGATTAAGTCCACCGGGGAAGCCGTCATTATCTAAAGAGTATCCATAGCAAATAAGGCCAACGACATGAAACGCTAGTCGAAAAGGATGAAATCGGTGGTTCTTGACTTTCATTGTTAAGATCCTATTTGTGACTTACATTAATTTTTAGGAGAAACTTTATCAGCCAACAGTATATAATACATCTTAATGCTATATAGATTTGCAGACATATATTTCCCAGTGCTAGTCAGATCCCGATATGCAAATAATATGTCTGTGCCATACCTATCAGTCTAGAAAGATATAGTATCTCTCAATGCCAATTAGAATCAGGTATGCAAATAAATAATTCTCAGTACTTAAGACACACGAGTTGACTCTAGAATAATACATCAAATGCCGCTCTTTACTCGTTTATGAAAATACATATTTTTATAATGCCAAACTTAATAGAGATAAACATTTAAGGGCACGAGAATAATATAGAATGATTGACTCCTTTATTGCCAAAACTACAGAACCGTCATAAATAATTTTCCTCTAAATTACGTCACAAATTCAAATGAAAATGTTCAGCATATAAAGTTAATACCACAATCATCTTTAATGAAAGCGTTTCTGATCCATAAAATTCGAAGTAGTAGTTATATGAAGAAGGTAATTTAGTTTTTCGTAATTTGCTGACATTTTATTAGAAAAGACGATGGGACTGTATTATCTATGTGTCGGTTTCAAAAAATTTCCCTCTGGTATGGAAAGCTTCATCACGTGGAACATTATCGATTATATTCCTGATCACTTTATTGAAATATGAAAGCATCAATATTTTATGGGAGAGAATATACCGAGTACCCACTTTTTGTATCTTGCGAAAGGATTTTAGAGCAACATTAAACCATTATAGAAAAAAAGCATTTAATGAAACAACAGTCTGAAGTGAATGGCATTGAAATGTCTGAACAGATTATCGCATTCCGGATTTAGATCCAACAAATGTTCTTTAGGGCCTTGTGAGTCCGGTCTTTTGTGAATGCTGAGGTGATGTTATCAAGAAAGTTCAATAATGTTAAAATAGAGTCAATGGGCTCATTCAAACCCTCAATAATCTAACAGATTATTATTCATCTAACTCTCAGCAATATGGCAGATTATTATAAAACATTATTATGGAAAAATAATTTAAGTTAATAGTTAACTTAAATTCAGCATACACATTTACATATATATCAGTAAATATAGCTTCTAAACGACGTCAGTGTATTTTAAAATTCTTCTTAAATTAAAAATTTCTTCTTTTTCAACTTAAAATCATGTGTATAGCCGACACTGCTGTTTCATAATAATGTCGTATCAACTTTTTAGACATTAACTGTCGCATAAATCGTACAGTTTGAACTCAATACTAATAACCAGAAATTTTCACTAGACTAATGCACTCACCTTAACTATTTCAAGAACTTTAGATAAAAAACTTCTTTCTGGCCATGCTTCAATGTCAACTGGAGAAACTTGCAGTAAGAATTCTCTCAACGTTGTTGTTTCTCCGCTTGAAGTTAAAAGACTAGAGAGACTAGTTTTGGAAATTTGGCTATCCAGAGGCGGCGGATGGCCTGTTTTTAAAAGCGAATATATTAAAAATATAACAGATAATTACAGTTGCTAGTAAATAGGGGGTAAAGAAATGCATTTTGGGGCAATAATTAAAAATAACTACCATTTATATTTTATATAATGTAAACATCGAATGGTTGTTAAAGAAATAAAAGGATAATTTTTTAAAACAAATATGAACTTAATCATTTCCCGAATCTGTGAAATTCAGCTATAGAATTTTGTTTCGGCTAGAAAAATCTCAGTGACTGGTGTCAGTTAAAATGGGTTCCCACAGTCTTTTAGATTAGGGATTGAGATGGAAAGCCATCGGCAGGCTTGAGGTTAGGCAGTCTCAAGCGGAAGTTCCTCAGTGGTTTTGAGTGTCTCTGGTGTTATCTAGGTTTTGATATCAATTCCATATCATCAAGAGGTCTAAAACGGCCGACCAAGAGCTAGGCTATCTCTGGGAGATCAATAAGTGGCATTAAAATACCCGATACCTTAGAGAGACTACTGCTAGAGAGCTCTCCTGGGACTTTGTTTCTGCGTCTAAAACAATAATATAAGACCAATTGGGTATAGACATCTAGAAAAGTAGGACTTTTATGCTCGGGGACCAGCCTAAGGGTTCTCATCAAGAAATCACAAAACACAACACTTTTTTTGTCGAGCTTGGTATACCATTCTTGGATACAAGTCTGGGACTAGGTCATCTTCAATCAAGAGTCCAGATTCAGTATGAGAGAGATTTTCGTAGAGTCTTCATTTGAGAAGAAGCTGAGACCTGCTATAATGCTCCCATAAAGGAGATCGAGCATATTAGTGGAAATGAAATCTTTCTATACAGCGACATCATGTTGGTCAGCCACACACCAATAGATATCTTCAATGCGGGCATTGCGACAGCACAGCGTTATACAGATGAGGTTCTTGAATCTGTGGGAGGCTTTCCTTGGCAGCTATTACACAGGATTATTGTTCTAGTCGATAAGGTGGGGCCAAACATAGTTTAATTGATCTGCGATCTTGTGGAAGAGGGTATACACTGCATGGCGTGGCTAGAGAAATCACCGGACATAACGTCAATACATTATGTTTAGGAAGTTGTATATGATGCTGAACTTATACGGAGTACAAATGCTTTTGCAATTCCATTCTCCTACGAAAATATGTTTCTGACACTTTTATTATTAATTCCTGTAATCTTTCTTCTGCTTATTTACAAAGTTGTTTCTATAGAGCCTGCTTGTTTTGCGACCCTACTTAATGTGAACTTCGTTGTTAGCAGCTGATTTACTCAGCCAGATATTGAGTACAAAGCTTTGTAAGGGACAGTTGTCACTTTAGTAGCGAAGTACGAAAATTACTACTATCATCTTCAGTTAGGAAAGTAGGTAAGTTATTAATCATTTTGGAGAATAAAATAGCAAGTGTAAGTTATATTTTCAACTTTAGAAGAAAAGAAATTGAACTAAGGGGAGAAACATTAAGTGGAAGACTGAGAATTATAAATTTTCTTAAAGAACTTTGTGATGTATTGAAGGAAAGGAAACGTTTTTCGAGAAAAATAGCCGCTATACTTATATTTTGACTTCATTAAGGGAAGACTGAGTATTCCATTTAAAGTAATAAACAACATGGAATTTTTCCGATCACTTTTTTCCCGTTTCTGGAATGCAGAATACATTGTTAGAAGAAAGGCTACCTTTTTAGAAGGTAGTGTTACTTGCCTCCATTAATAATTTTAGTGCCTGCTATTATCCACATTGGAAAAGCACTGTAATACTAATTCTTAATTTATAAAAATATTTATACTTAGCTCTATTAATTTTCAAGCAATATTTCTTATTAACTATGCTTTAAATTAAAAATTCATATTGAGAACAAATTGTAAACATCTTATTGTATGTTAAAACTGTAACATTTTAAATGTGATTTCTATAAAGCATACACTGATGTTATAATAGAAATAAATACGGAAACTGAGACTGAACCTACCATTTTTGTACACAGGATTCTGATGACTATCCACAGACTGTGTAAGAGCTTTGATCACATGTTCATGGTGAGAATGAGAAGAGGATACTCTTTTCTTGGGGCTGGAGATGCTACCGCGGAAACTAAACCCTAAAAATAAATAAATAAATAAATAAATAAAAGTGCACTATAATTAGAATATACAAGTAATATATAAAATCATGGTTAAGCCTGATAATTGAAGGGCAAGTAAATATAAAAAACTAACATATAGCAAAACTTGAATATCGGTCAGCATTTTTATACTGTGCTTGCTGGTGAATGTTCAGCAAGCTTAATGCATATGATCAAGTTTTAATAACTGGGAATAGTTTACAGTAAATGCATCTCACAGCTTTTATTTCAAGCATAATTGTATCATTTTGAGAAGATGATATAGGGGTAAACGTATAAGCGAATTTACTGGAGGCAATTTATGTTCCACCAAAGTCTTTTTTGAAACAACATAAACTAATTTCGATGAAAGATGTTAAAAAATATAGTGCTTCATAAAATAACATTGTAATAATATAAATATCGCAATTTGTTTTTTCAGTATGGCTTTAAAATTCTTTTATAGGGATAAATTTTGATAAGGATAAGCAAGTATACATTTTAAATTCATTTACGTCAATAATGAGAAAAACAGGCTGATAGAATTTGCGACTGATGAAATGAAGATGATTGATGGGAATAAGAAAAAAACCAAAATATTTCAAAGGTACAGTAA
>KK121883.1:194896-209096 GCA_000611955.2 Stegodyphus mimosarum | reverse complement strand
CATGCCGTTCGGGGGGGGGAGAGTAGCTCCTGATGAAGAGGGACCTCATTGTTTACGCATTAATTTATTATAAATTCTTGCTTCTGAAAATATTATCATATAAAGGTCAAATTTTACTAGTTACTAATTGCTCTTTTGTAATCTTCGCTTAAAACAAACAAAAAAAAGCAAGCAACATATTTGATGTTAAGAATAAGAATACTAGAATTTTACATATATATAGCTTATTCATGTAACTCCTAAAATGCAGAATTCAGGGAGGGGAACAGAGAGAGAGAGATCTTTTGCTATTGAAAAATTATAGAACATAATCTACAATATTTTATCATTTAAAGTAATCTAATTTTAAAAGTAGAGCATTTCAGAAAGCACTTTTAGTTTAAAAGATGATTGTTTCTTTTTCAGAGTTTCATGCATAGAAATCTGTCTAAGACGACCATTCACAGTTTTAGATGATTTCGATCATCTGTGGAGGTGACTTTATTTTCCGTCACTTTGCAGTGCATGTTATGGGTGACGTTCAATATCAATATCTAACTATGTTGGAAGAAGTACTGGCAGCCCGAGAGCCAGAGATTTCACTTTATTAGTCCGCTAAAGGTCTCAAGTCTCATCAAAATGTAAATTTTCTCAAAAACAATGAAAAGGTAGACGCGGGCTATAATTTATTCGTCCTGCTTAGTGTTGTGAGCTCTGAGTAATAGCAATCCCACAAAGAAGACAATGGATCTCTTTACACTTCTCGAAAGACTGATTACGGAAATAATAAAATAATTTCGTAATCAAATTTTCATAGCTATCAGAAGATTTACTGTGAAGCAAACCAAATAGATTGCAAAAGATAATTAAAAGAAAAAAGTAATCTTATGCAAGTAGTAAAAGTACAGAATCTCAACATAAACTGAGACAGTTGTAGAAAAAGCAATTTTCAATACGTTTCTACCAAAACAAAATTCAGGTTTATTTTTCAGTCAATATGTATCGAAAGATCTTTATTCAGGGTGATTTTCAATCAATTTTTAAGAATGTTAAAGTTGCAGAGTCATTAAGTTTACCCATGCAGGAGATAGGAAAAATGTGCAGTTGCCTTACCGGAATTCGAACACTGGACCTTCCGATTGCTAGCTGGACGTGCTATTAAATTACACCATGAAGACACGCGGAAATGAAGAAGAAAATATATATATACTCCCCCGCCCCTTTTAAAAGGCGACTGGGTATAAGGGGACTAGATCATTGTGGTGATGAATTATAGCCTGCCTTTTAGTTTCGGCGCCACTTGTAGAGTCATTAGGTTTACCGATGCCCTAGATGTGAAAAAATGTGCAGTATCCTCGCGGGTATTCAAACACCGGACCTCCTGATTGATGACCGCATATGCTATCCAGTTAAACTCCGAAGGCAGGCGGAAAAGAGGAAGAAAATGCCTTATAAAATAATTTGTTAAAATAGTCGTGTAAACGAATATCATACAGAACATTATGCAAAGAAACACATAACAGACGCATAACTGATTTCGTTTTTATTTCAGCATGGAGCAAAAGTTGAAGCAGACGAAATTAGTTAACTAAGTGAACAATTACGCTACCCTGTATAACAAAGCGGTTAAAAGAAACTTATTGCAAGCCTAAAACCAAGTATCAGGGTTCAACTGCCATGTAAGATTTGGTTGTACCTGTATGTGTCTTCTCCCAAATCTTCGCAGCGTGGTGTCGACTTACCCCCTGTAGTGCACCTTTGACAACTCTCTGTATGATGAGACAGCTGAACAATCAACAGTTAGGCCATTCCCAACGAATGCTCTTTAGTAAATATATGACAAATTGATTCATAAAGTATGATGATCATCTAGCACTGTGATAATAAAAAAATGCGAGAAAAATAACGAATAATTATACGACAAATGTAGGGTTAACAAGAATTTCGCTTAAAATCAAAGATGAGGAATCTCATACTAGGAATAAATAAACTTTAATAAAGTCTTAGAAAAGCCAAAAAAAGGGGGGAGGTATTTTAGAACGTAAAGTTTTATAGTTTTATTAACCTACTGTGTCATTAATTTGCCTGTACTATTGTAAGGATTTTAAGTTTTACTAACGTTTATTTTATTTTAAAACTTTGCTATCGTCTGCTATTTTTCATTTCTGGGCAGAATAAGCACGAGTAGAATTGTTTATACAAATGAGGTTGCAAATTGTATAAGTATTTAAGATATGGCTTGTAGCAGGGAGAGAGAGATAGAGACTTCTCGCTGCTTTATTAACGCGCGTGCTTTTCACGTCTGCCTTTAAGGTCAAAACTTAGTTCTCGCTGATATTTGAAGACGTATTGTAGTTTTTGCATTCCATTCATTACATACGTAGTGTTAAAAGGCCAATCTTCGCGTTAAGACACTCTGTAAATCATCTAACTTTAGTTTTTATTTAGTTAAGTTAGTTTATTTCTTATTTTTTACGTTTTAGACCATAAGTGCTGGTCTCTATATCCCGAAGTGCGGGAATTGTTGTACGCTGTGAGAGTAAATTTAACCCTTCTTATTTTTGTTCCATCTTCTATACACGCACAAACATAGTTTTGAGTAAGCTCCCTGTTCCTACTCAAGACTTGAGTTATGTTTGCAAAGGCAACTAGAAGGAATAGTAATCTTGACACTATTACTTCTTCTTTCCTCAGGGTCTCATCGGGATGCAAATTATTTAATATACTGTATTTCTTCTGGTATTTCACCTCTTTTTTAACTAATTCTTTTTTCATCGTACAAAAGATCGAGAGGAAAAAATTATGTCAGTAATTTAATTTCCGAAGAACGCGGTTACATTAAGAACTTAAAAAATGAAAAGTAGTTACGGATAAATTACTAGTAACTATCACAATACTATTTCATTAAAACAAATCTACATTCCAATAAGAATACATAATAATAATTAACATTACAGTATCTAACGGTAACCGAGCCTCAGAGATACTTCATATGAATGGCACTTGACCAAAGTTCCCAAGAGGGACATCGGAGGAACAAAGAAGGAGGGCGAAAAAAAGACCCGAATTTCGAAAGATCGAACTCATCATCAGCTAAGTGTGAGAACACCTGCCACGTCCGTATAGCTTAAGAATCTGCACGAAATATGTTTCGAGTAATAAAAGCAATTGAAAATAAAATAGATGGAATGCTGATACAGAAGTGCAAATAAAGATTTAATACACTGAATAAAAATAAAATAATCCAAGAAATACAATTTACTAATAAACTAACACTCAATGCGAGAAACTATGTACAGTAGAGGAATGGGCATATAATGCGAATATTTTTAAAATTTTCAGACCTTAGGGCTAAAACGCTAGTAAGAAACATACGAGAGAAAATACGGTATGTAAGAATAGACCTGGTGAAATTAAGAGACAGACAGTATTTGACCTTTGCTAACCGCGTTTGCTCGCGCAAGTCGAGGGACTGAGCCAAAATTTACAGCCTTACGTCGTCTTGTGAATAATGTATCAGATTTTAAGGCTATGGTATTAAGCTCTTATGTTTTTTAGTGACACACGTCTTCGAAGTTAATGTTGCTTTTCTGCGTGATTTAGAACAGGCTGATAAGTCTTGCCAAAGCCAGACAAGTAGTTAAGTTTCGTACAAGAAAAGGTATGAAGAAGTGCTTGTGGGTGTTTTCAGATGGGTTGCATAGGTCATTCGCTTTCTTATTCCAAGATACCAGAAAGCTCCAAGATACCAGAAATAGTATGCCAAGATAAATTCCAGGTTGCAGTATAAAGTATGTACATAATTTATTCTTTGTGAAATCTTGAAAGTAAAGATTTTTACCACTGAAGCAATTAACGTTTTCCCAGTCAATCGTGTAAATTTTTGCAGACTGTCATGGACAATCGATGTTTCTAAAAAAAGGGTGGATTTTCAGATTATTCAAAGATAATGTTCTCCCTCCCCCGAAAAAAAAAGGAGTTATATGAGATTAAGTAGTAATAGAAAACATGGCTGTATTTAATATTATAACGCAGAATACAGAATGTAGATAAAAGCCTTATTCGGCCAATAAATCTTTTTTATACAGCATATGATATCGTCTAATGACCCATTATTTTTGACAGCAGACTTTTGGAAATACTTCAATTTACATGTGAGACACAGCTGCTTGCACCATACAACTATATCTACAGCTGTAACAAAGGTTTATTGGGTTGTCGATCGAAAAAAATTAAGTAATGTGCCAGAGTCGAGTAACATTGACATATTTAGGTGACAAAATGTATGCGGTGCTTGCCTTTACGTTTCTAAAGTATCCTTTATTTAAAAACCTCCTTCCGGCTTTTCATTGAGATTTTTGGAACTACAGGAAAAAATAATGCTTTTGAAATGAATAAATACATTATTTACTCGAAAATAAGACCCTCTTTACACTTGAGGATAAATTTTAAAAGAAATAAAAATGTAGGTGAATATCGGATGAGAGTATGCTTTTGGTCAAAATTCATTTCATTAGAATTTAATCTATATTAGTAAATTAATTACAATTTTTCGCCATGGTATAAAAGGAAAATTTAGGAAAAGTTTGTGATATATTACTATCTAGTTGCTTTCAAGCATACTAGTGAGCAGTATAGTGAATGCAGACTTAAACTGAAATCGTTCAGCTAGACGTGGCTATAAAAAAGAGATGTTATATTTGATTAAATACAATACAGCAGATATTTATAGTAGCTTCTAAAATATGATAGCAGTAACGTTATAATTAAATCTGAATTGTCCTTTATTAGAAGAGAATTCAAAATGATATAGCTTTAAGTTTCTCAATTAACTTTCGGAATGTTACAGTAAAACGCACAGACGTTGATTAACGTTTATTTTAATACGTAGTATACACACACATTAGCAACTACCTGGTTTAATTATATTCAAATTATAAATGCTCAAAACGACAATTCTTGCAATTTAAAGAAGATGCAATTCGCGTTCACTTCATTGCATGCATTCAATGCTAACTGCCATATAGTATATGTAAACTACTATTGCGTATATATATAATGTTATGAAAAAGACTAGACATTATACCTTATATTTTGACCGATTTGTCATTCCAAATCTTGCAATGTCCTGCAAGTACACCTTTCTTTGATGTATTATATAGCATCCGTACTTTTCTAATATATACATCATTGCCATAAAAATTTGCTCACCAAGAAAGAGTTGTCAGAATGAAACGAAATTTTACGCAGGTAAGTACTACTTTGATATAAGTAAGTGATTAGGAAATTAAAGAAAAAGGATCATTTATTGCAGAAAAAAGTACACATGAAAGGAAGTTTTAGTACTCTGTTGGACCACCTCTAGCGCGAATGCACGATGCGATATGAGCGGGCATTGAGGCATACAATTTCCGTACGCTGTTCTAAGACATCTCGTTCCACAGTTGCTGTAAACGCACATCTGGTCCAGCCAATCTCGTAGGCTGTATAACTTGCCGCCCCAAATGATCGTAGATATGCTCGATTGGTGACAAATCTGGGGATCGAGCAGGCCAGATGAGGGTGTTAATGTGGCGAAGGCAATCCTGTGAGATCCGTGCTGTGTGTGGCCGAGCATTGTCTTGTTGAAATCAGGCTCCTGGGAGCCCTGCCATGGGTGGCAACACATGTGGCTGAAGGATGTCATGGACGTACCACTGGCTTGCCATTGTGCCGTGGATCAATATTAGGGGTGATCGTGTATCGTAAGCAATGGCACCCCATACCGTCCCACCAACTGTGGGAACGATGTATCGCTGTAAAGCGAAGGCAGGTTTGAGACGTTCACCACAGGACCTCCACACACCAACACGATTGTCATCACTGGTCAAATTGAATCTAGATTCGTCGCTGAAGACGACCTGGTTCCATTTCGTTAAAGTCCAATCCTGTCCTGCGCAACACCACTCCAAACGGAGGCATCGGTGGGTGGGTGTCATTGGCAGCACACGTAATGGGAGCTGTGATACCAGATGTCCTTCACCCAGGTGCCTTGCGATGGTTCGGGAAGACACAGGGCCTCGTAATGAAGCTGCTGCCTGTGTCTGGATAGCGGCCTATGAGGCAGTTGGCTCTACCCGTGCGTGTCGTATGATGTGACAGTCTTCTCGACGACTGGTCTGTAGAGGGCGTCCTGAGCCTGGTCGATGTGTAAATGACGTCTTTTCTGTCCGCGGGTTTCAACATCTCCTAACAGTAAAATCAGAACGGCCTACCTGACAAGCTACTCGCCGAGCTGACCACCCAGCTTCCATCATACCGATGATTCTTCTCCTCTCGAACTCTGACAGCTGCTGATATTGGCTTCGATGGCGGCGTAACGGCATGTCTACTTCAGCGTTTCTTTAGCAAAAGATTAAGTACACTCAAACAAGCTGTGCTTACCTGTTTTATACCCCAAGAAGAACAAAGTTCAACGCCCTCTAGCGGCATTATGCAATGCGCAATCACGCTGCATTTCTAATCATTTGCATATCTACCAGACAGGTACTTTCATGCTAAGTTTTGTTACGATTCCACAATTATTTCTTGTTGCACAAGTTTTTATGGCAATGAGTGTATTTCTGTACGGTAGAACGGTTATAATTAGAGGAGACCTAAACGCTGAAAGAAATTTTTCAAGAGGAAGGTATTTCTATCCCATTGGTATGCTATCTTCAATCAATTACGTAACAGTCAGAAAACTGGATAATTCCCAAATTTGGTTATGTAGATAGTTTAGTATTATTATATCAATAAACGTTAATCTAGACTGTAGCAATTTATTTAATTGGATAAACTAGGACTACGATTTCCCCTCGAAGCAACAAGTGCGACAAGTATTATTGAGTGTAGAAAGCTTTATGATATAGTTCTCTAATTTAGGTTACCAATAATTTATGAATCCCTCATCTCGTATCACAGGAGCATGTAGTTGTGACAATGTGAATGAAGATAAATGGAGATTTAATCTTTGAAGATGGGGTCCAGATAATGGCTACTGAATTATCGGATATTATTCGATTTGGAGGGAACCAGGTACTGTTACAATCCCAAACACATACCTCAAAGATATTACTAAGATGAAGGTTATATGTGCATTTGGAGTGGCATTCTTTTGAGTGGACGATATCTTCTGCCTGCAAATGGGAATAAAAGAGAACCTCAGGAATTGAAAATATAGGAAGGATATCATAGACTTCTAAGAGTTTTATTCAGATTTTCTATGCAAGTGGCACATTCGTATTACAAGAAGAAAGTTCCTAAGTGAAACATTCGCATTAGAAGACAGCTGTCTGCCAAACCAGTTTCTACTGGCGAAACAATAATTTCAAACGGAGACTACTGTGCTAATGACTTGAATATTTGTTTCGTTATCTAAATTAGATTCGGCATGTATGAGACTCTTCTGGGAGGTATGCTTTATTCTTAAACATCAGCCGGCAGAACGAAGAGTTCACAGCTACTTCAAAAGAATAGATTCATCTGCTCTATTTCTTGACCTAAGCCAAATAAAGCACGTGTGACATGCGTCTGTGATAAAACTTCTATACAGTACCAGTGGAGAACTTATATCTGGTGGAAATAACTCTCGCTATAAAGTTCATCAACAGTATGGAACATCATTATTGGTCCTAGGTTGCTGTTGAATTTTTTTTTAAAACTGAATGCACTCTTTATTGAATTTTTCGTCCATTGCACAATCACGTTTTTTTGGGTGGAAGAACGTTTATGAGATAAATGTTTAATGAAAAATGTTTCTGGTATAAAAATTGCTTTTGCAATAAAACTCATAATGTGATTCATATTTTGTTACATTATTAATTATTAAAATTAATTATTAATATTATTTTTAATATTAATTATTCATATTATTATTTATTGTAATTATAAATTAAATTTCGTCAAACTCCATTATGCACTCATCCCCTTAAATAGTTTTTTGGATTAATTCTTAATTTATTAAAACCAATGTGTTTGCTCCTGTTTGCCACAATAGAAGCAATGTATATTCATTTTACATCTACCTAAAGAAAAGCCAATGAAAATATTTACCGTACTTATTTGAGGTACGTTATTTTGCTGATGGATGACGCCTGATTCTCTTCATGGCAAATAATGCCAATGCTTGGAATCTGTGAACAATTACAGACTTACGTTGGTCTTTAGTCCATTTTTATATAATTGAATGCCCAGTTCAGCTGCTCTCTCCTACCATGTGATTTGAAGGGCACGTTAAATTACTTGTCTCCTAGATTAAAGATCTCTGTCTTGATGCCTTTCGAATGTTTCTGGAATACTCCCAATAACTACATGAAAGGAATTGAAGCTTTTCAGTTCATCTTAAAGTTAATTACATTTGCACATGCTGCACCTTACATGAATGAACTTTCTGAATCTGGAATTCTAGACTTTGAAAGTGATTTAGCTATCTATTAATAATTCAGTCATTTTGTCGTATATGAATGATTAATGTGTTTCAACCCTCCCGAAAGAACTCCATCGAAGCTCGTTTCGCAAATGATATCGAGATCTTTCTCATAAAATGCTATCCGAATTATTTTTATTAATGTATAGAACATGCTATAACCACACATTTATCCTTTAAATGGAAAAACTTGGTGAATATTATATAGTTTTTAAGCGAATCACTTCGAATTTTCTAGTTACTCCCGAATTCCTCAAGTTAGTATAGCTGGCATACAGTGAAGTGGTTGAACGTGAAGAGAATGTCAGTAATGCAATGCGTGTAAGTTTTAGTTAGAGAAATTAAGAGTTTTTTTATTCTGAAAATAGTCGGTCTATTGCTTGCTAAGCATCTGTCAGGAAAGGCCGAACCCACCGGTCATTTAGACGTTTTGTCACCAAGAACGTTGCCCAGATTGCCCCACAGGAGAGGATAAAAACAAAAGCCCTCTTTGGGGTTATGACAGTTGATACTATTAACCGCTACAATGAAAAGGGCGACATTGAAAGTTCCGAAGTTGGAATTCCGGTGAGGTCATAGTTGATTTTTCATGTTCTCTGTTCCGAAAAACATACTTAGTATCAGAGTTTTTCATCTGTGACATTATTATTATTATGCAATAATCACGTAAGAAACAAAAATAATGAAACGACATCGCATTTTTCATTCCAAAAGTGGATTTTGTGAGATGGTTTTTACCACTAAGTCATGCTGAGTGCCTAAACATGCTGAGTATAGGCTACATAAGTAGTATGTCCGGAACAGATTAATGGAAACCAGAGTATTTGCAATAGTTTCTTTCTAAAATCTATAAAACTTATTCAATAATTTTATCAAAGAAAACTAAGGAAGTAACTTTTTAATGAAAATGAGAAATTAGAAATAAAGTAAGAAAAATATTAGGAAAAAATTCAAATATTCATGTACAAAAACAAACCAATTATCGCCATGCGATGGATGAAATATGCATAATATGCCTGAAATTTATAGCCATAAAAGATTGCACACTTTTATTCAAATAAAGAATTAATAGTTTTTTAGAGAAAAATTTAAATGCATTTTTATTTACGTTCATACTTTAAAATTAAAAAAAATACGTTCTTAGATACTTTTGAAAGTAATACTTACCTATTGCATGCCATAGGAGCACTATTTCATAATAAAAGCGCAAGAAAGCCCAAAATGCAGCACATACATAAAATATGATATCTCTGAGAAATGGTCTTTCCATTATCTTGAACGGTTTTGAGGCAATTATGGAGCCTGCAACCACTGAAGTAACAAAAACACCGGCACCTGAAAGATACGTGGTTTACGTTCTGTCTTATTTTCTTACATTAAATTAAAAATTATGCCGTGATATTTTACCCATAATACAATTATCTCTCTATTAACCAAAGATGCATTAACCGGGCCCTACCTAAAAATAAATTAAGCTTGTTTATTGCTGAACGATAGAGAACTGACTATTCCAAAGTACCATTGAAAAAAAAAATTTAAAAAAAAAACTGCTTTCAGAAAAATGCAAAAAGAAAAAAATCACCGAATAACAGCAACTATAGCAGAACAGCTGTACATAATTTAATAATGAGCATAATCCTGAATATATTAATATTGTTAAATCAAACGTTTAAAGTAAATTGTTCAGTCATAAAAATAAATCAAGTGTGCAGCCATTAATCGACTGCTGTCGAAAGACAAGAATAATGCAAGCAAAACACTTTTCTTCTTTGAAGGGTTACAAGCAAAAAATCGCCGTCGGAAATGTGGTGGAGAAAACAGTGCAAGGGGAAAACATTGCCGAAGAAAATGTCGTAGGAAAACAGAAAGCAAGAGAAAAACATCGCAGTTTAAAACATCGTCCTATAAAATAAAGCGGTGCAAAATCTTTGCAATTTTTAAACATCATCATGTAAAATATCTTGGTAAAAAATAAAGCATGTACAAATTATCTCATGATAATATTATCGAATACATGAATTTCGGGTCTATAAAATTTAAGTGACTTTTTGCGGAAATTTGACTTTCGCAGAAAATTAATGCTAAGTATAACAGTTAATAGAATTAACTTGTGTAGTTAACTATTTTAAGGTCATAACTTAATAAATTCTTTTATAAATTTGGCTTGTATGAAGCTGGACTGATAGTACGAAATTACATTTGAAACATTTAAAGTCTGAAAATATGTGTTTGCGGTATTATCATCATGCGATGATTTGTAGGTGCATTATTTCTTTCGCCACGATATTTTCTACAGTGATGATTTAAAACTGCGAAGTTTTTGAATCACTTTGTTTTCTACAACGATGTTTTATACCACGATGTTTTAAAATTGTAATGTTTTCTCTTTGCTTTCTTTTCTTCCAAGCTATTTTGGATGAGGATTTTTTCCCTTGCGCTGTTTTATCCGTAATGTTTTCGGGCGCTCTTCTTTTGAAGTGTCATCTTTTTGCTTTGCATTCTGATTTAATTTACGGGATCAAATAAAGTTATTCTCCAGATTAAAATGCTCAAAAATACAGGAAATTTGTAGGTATATTTTTCTATTAGTTACAATACGGCTTATTTCACTTCCTCATTTTTTCCCCTTCAACTGCTCTCGGATTCCCCAAGATTTTGGATTAACCATGGGCTATCATGCCCGGTATTACTTCGTTAGTCGCAAGATGATTGCATCTGTTATGTTTATTGCTATCAACGAATTTACGAGAGGGAGAGAGGAAGATTATATCTAAAGTAATTATGACTAGGTTATCAAAAGTCTAAAATCATGTTTTTTAATTCATGAAAAAAAAAAAGAAATGCTTATTTTAATGCTGAAGGAAAAGTTTATTTTCGATACAAAATGTCTTTGTTGTTGTTTTATCCATGTAATTCATAGAAGAAATACCTTAATATTAGCAAATGTGCATGATATCTTTGTTTCCTTCTGTCCGGCATTTTTTTCTTAGATTAAATCCGATGATCCAATACTCCTAAAACTTTGTTTTTCTCAAGAAACTGCAAGCATGGTATTTGTATATAAGATGCTTTAAAGACAGATTGAAATAATCAGATATTCATTTTCTAAGACAAATAAAAACATCCTTTCTTAAACATATTTCTTATTCTCAGAGGCTAACTAAATCCACAGATTAATTACTCAAGACTAAATGATTAAATCTTTCGAACTATGATTGTTGTCAAACTTAATTAAATTCTGACAGAATGAAGTGAAAAAATAATTGTGTATTTGTACAATATTTGTACTTTCTTCCGTCTTCACATCCAAGTTAATAACGGGAAATACTTTTATAACGATTTTCGAGAGCTCAGAACGAAGAATAACCACAGCCACCATTAGTCAAATGCAAAAGTGCTCAACTAATTTACTGAGCACTATGTTCTTATTTAAGTTTCATAATTTTATGATTAACGTTAAATTATTTTCTAAATCACTAGTGCTGCAGCAAATAGATTTTATATTCATTACCCACGGAAAACTCACTCCATTCCCGTATAGGTGAATGAATGCACACATAGCGTGTATCCGCACACTTTTACACATGTGCTTTAAAATAATTGCATGGCTAACTGCAGCTTGAAAGTTTGGTTCTAGACTTCAAATCTTTAAAGATAATTTTTACTTCAGAAAAACGTGACTCGAGAAGCAAGGGTTTTAATTTTACTTTTAAAGAATTCCTAAAATTTAAAATTTTTCAACTAACAGGATTTAATTTTTAGACGGCCACTGAAAAGGAGATATCATTTCTTTTCAATCAGGTAATAATAGCAAACCATGCAATTTTGAAAATTTTTCTTTTAAGACAAGTTTTTTCATATTAAAAAATCAAATGTTTTAAACAAACTTTGGTAGGACAAGAAATGACGTATTGTTTGTATTGAGCGACTATAAAGTACGAAAACTCTTGTTTTTTTAAAACTGAAAGATTTAATGTGTTAAAAACTGTCGTATACCTGAAAGCCTGTCTCACTACGTCCAGTCAACCGTTTATGCGAACATTTTAAGAATTCCTACATATATACTCATAGACAACAAAATCTTAGTTATCCAAACTTCGATTAGCGAATTTGTTATTAGAGCTAAAATCAGTCACTTTCGAGTGAAAACCATTTAATATTAAAATTTATCTTCTTTACGATATAGAAAACCATCTCTTCAAAAGTTAACAAAAGTAACATTTTTGGCAATATTTTCCCCACAGTAGTTCCTTTTGTAAATAAGTTTATATTTTAAATAAGACTTCCTAGAAGGCCTTCAGAAAGAAAAAGAACAATCTACTAGCTTAAACATTCTTCGTAAAGGACCCATACAAAATTTTAAATTCCGCATATTTTTACTAAAAAATGCCACAAGGTCTGTAAAAGGTTACTAAAAAATACCACAAGACAGTACACACAAACTGTCGTACTTTGAAAGCCTATTTTATTACATTCATTTCTTAAATTTAAATAATGTTTCTACGGCTAGTCACTCAAACGATGTTTAGTAGTTTAGAGTGTTTTAAGAACAGTCTATATAGTATTACATACATACAATTATGTGTATGCTTACGCATGTTTCGAGAATCACAGCTTTATTTTATATATTAGCCAATGTAAATATAAATTTTATGTGTATTATAGAAAATGGATGCCTGATGGTTTTAAAGCTTTTAAACAGCAAAATGATAGCATTAAACAAATTGAAATAACCATTCTTTTATAAAACATTCCGCCGATTCCAATCCATTGTATAATATGAAATAAAGATTGATTGGAGGTAAATATAGCCCTCTCCCCGACTAAGATGCAGAGCGTAAATGTGCATGCTACGTATCATAACAGGAACCACCTGGACAGAAACTACCTTTAACATCTGATTTAATATTTGATCTTCTAAAATTCACTAATAAAAAACGTATACAACAGACAAATGCCTATAACTGATTATCCGGAAGTGAAATATCTTTATAAGGATGCAAATTGTCGGCGTAAAGAATATGTAACCGGAAAGTCAACGTGACAGGAAACGGGTCAGGTCCTCCTGCACCAGTTTCTAAGGCACTGCTGCAGTAATCAAATTTTCTGATCATCAGGAAGGACCATTCAGTAGGTCTGTAGCGCGTTAAAAAGTATATAATGACTACGGAAATAAAAATCAATAAGGATCTTAAAAACTTCAAAAATGAGTGTACTTAAGTATTTAAACCTGCATTAAGCATGTAATTAACCATAAACTTACATCATATATAAAATTTTTTACTTACCAAAGAGAGTACCTATGACTAGTTCCGGTCGAGCTTGTTCAGTTCCTGCTACCGAGGAAAAGATGTCTGGAGCACCGTTTCCAAAAGCTAAAAATGTTACCCCCTATAGCGACCAGAGTAAAAGGAAATAACCGGAAGTGTTTGAATGTACCAATTTTATTACTAAAGTTCTGAAGAAATATCCATTCATAGAATTTAGACTGAACATGTTATTGAACTTAGTACATAGCGGATAACCGTTAATGTTATTTTTAATAATGCAAAAGGTAAGTATAAAAGAATCAGGCTAAGGATTATTATACGAAAAAAAATTAATTGACATATATTTACCGTAACAGATGAAACTGAACTTTAACTACCCACGCTTCTTATCATAACTACAGATGCACTAAGATCTTTTTGTCATGCAACACGTACCCAGTTCTTCGCCCAAAGCAGCAAACGCAACGCGTTTCTCTCCACGTCTCCAAATTCGTCAGATCTTACT
>KK121883.1:163821-194855 GCA_000611955.2 Stegodyphus mimosarum | reverse complement strand
GATGTTAAATATTGGGTCATCCCATAAATAATGCGTTTTTTTTTAATTACATGAAAAGCGGGATGAGAAAGAGATACTCTACCTGCACAAAATTGCTGTCAAAGCAGGTAGTAATTTTACTTTGTTCATAGTGCAATTTTTGAACAGTGCAGTTAGATTTAAATACTTATTTTTTCAAAGGAAGTGACAAAAGAGCATATTCTGTATATTTTCCTTTATGTGTGCAATTAAATAGTTATTTTAAGAGTACTATTAATGCACACTCTTAGGATCGGACAGTAAATTTAGTCCAGTGAAATTTGAAGCAATTTGCCCGAGATATGTGGACCTGAGCGATTATGAGGCTCGGATCCTAGCTTTTAAGAAGCATAACAAACATAAGAAAAGAATACGTAAATTTGGTAATGAAAACGAAAGCAAACTGCGTATTTCGAGTCACTAAAAGGGCATACTTTAATAATAGATCCATTAACTGATTAAAAGAAATATCAGTTTCTGGTTTCGTTATAAATTAAAATAAGTATTTATTAACTCCTTTTTTGAAAGGCACTTTCTCTTTTTGTACGATTAAATTAATCTGCGGACCATAAATGCAGTCAATGAGAACTTTGGCATTTTGTGTACTTATCTACTTTATGTGAAATTAAGTAAGTACTACATTTCAATTTTATCAGCTAAGTGTTTGATTAATGGTTTGGTTTATTTGATTATCGTAAAGCGTGCGAAGGCTATATCTGCCCAAGAGCAGAGATGCCTTCGTGAAGGGCCTTCTAAGGAAAACTAGCCGGCATCCCCCTTACCCATGGTTAGTTGGTTTATGTGATTATGGCAAAGCCTCGAGAGCAAATGGAATCTGCCTAATGGGAAGGATGTCTTCATGGAGGACTTTCTAAGGGAAACTGGCTCGTATACACGTTACACATGGGGAAAACGACGATAACGCCCATGCAGCCAGCCCGTTCGCGGGATTCTAACCTCGGATCAAACTACCATTGTTCAATGATTTTACCGCTCGGCCGTTTTCTGAGTAGCACGAAAGGTGTAACTTTATCAATGATATGAACAAAGTTGCATATCTAACAATCTGCATATATGATATAAAATTCAAACTCATTTCGAAAGAAAAATAATGTAAATAAAGCAGCATATCTAACAATTTACATAAATGATATAGAGCTCAAACTCATAATGAAAAGAAAATAATGGAAATAAACTAGCATACAAAAATATACTATTAGCATTAATCATAACAGAACAGATAAATAAAATGTAAAGAATGCTGAGAAAAAAAATCAAAAGGTTATAAATGGTCACAGGGTCACTATATGATATATATACGAGATAAATAAAACGCATAATATTATCATGAAGGACATTTGGAAAGGAAGAAACAATATCAGAAAGAGATAACGAATTCAGTTTGAGGTGAAGGTAACGCAAAATGGAAGCTTTTTAAAATTTTCCATTTTTGTCATATTACTACCACAATTCGTGAGGTACCGTATATTCCGGCGTATAACCACACTTTTAATACAAAAAATGAGATCGAAATGTACGGTTGCGCGTCATACGCTGGATATAAATGGTAGGTTTAAAAATAAGGAAAAGATGAGCATAAAAAAAAATTGATTTCTACACGCACCCAAATTTTGTTACTAGCGATTTTGGTGATTTTCTAGGACCCAGTTCGCAACACTTTCTTTTAGAATAAGCTATTTCATTACTCTTTTCCGCAAATCATGTTCATTGTTTGGCATATTAATTATTGTGACATCATTTTTCATCCACTCACGTATGGAGCTTTTATCAATATCAAACATTCTTGCCGCAGCACAATTTCCATTTTCTTTGGCAAACTGAATGACTTTGCATTTGAAACCAGTACTATGTTTGTTTCATTTGGCAATAGCCATATTTACTACTAAAAGGAATACTAGATCAACTGCACTTCAGATAAAGCAAATGTGATTTACAAAAGACTTCGATGTTCACTTCAAAATCACGGCTTCAAATGATTACAGAAGGAGAAAACTTCTAACTCCTTATTTTGCGATTTTATTTAGGTCGAAAGTCAAATTATGTCCCCTTTTTTTGGACACCTTAGTAAAACATTCTTGTGCGCATGTGTATTGAATACAACCAACTATTTTTGCAGATTTATTCCCCCCAAGCCCTTTCCCCACATAAATATTGTTCCCCTTATCGTTTGTCATGTTAATATACCATTGTTCGCAAGCCTGCAAAAAATCTTCGATTGAATGACTTCAGAAGATTCAGACGTGTATCTTTCAGGTTTCTTCATAAAGAAAAGGGTGCTTGTTATACAGCGAATATACCTAAAAATTAAAAAAAAGTATATTTTGAAATTACAGGTGTGCGTTACATGCCCGAACATACGGTATTTTTTTTACTTATATATCAATCAATATAATACTTTATATTAATCGGGAGATCCGAAGTTAGAGTTCCGGCAAGATCACTACATATTTTTCATGTTTTCCTGCTTCAGTAAATAGATTGTATGAATTCTTCTTTTACTTTTGTATATTTCATTCCTTTTATTCTTACCCAGCGTGATTTTAGTTTTCCTCTTTCTTCTAATTATACGACAATAATGAACTATATTAGAAATGAAACAAGAACGCTGATATAAAGTTATGTTATAAAAATTGTTGGAGATTGATTTAAAGCAAAGTCTAAAGAAAGCAATTAACTACAAAATTTAAAATTTTTAAGTTTTAAAGATGAATTGCAAATTCAAAGTAAAATCTGAGAAAATGCAAAGCAGAAGACAATAAATTCCAAGGTAACAAGTATTAAAAAATTAAACATTTAACGAGAAAAGAAATTTTTCTGAAAAATGTGCTCTGTAAAATTTTTAAAAACTCTATAAGGTATTTCTCCCGCCTTCTTGGCATGCCTTCGTGGTGCAGTGGTCAGCACGCTCGGAGCGTATTCGAGAGGTCCGTGGTTCGAGTTTCGGAGAAGGCACTGCTCATTTTCCATCTCGTCTGCTTTCAAAAAATACCTAATAAATCTACAGTGGCGCCCGAACTAAAATGGTGGTGCATGATGATTCTCCACCACCAGGATTTGGCGACAGAGTCCCCTAATCCCCAGTCGCTCTTTAAAATGGGGAGTATGTAAGGTTTTCCTCCCCCTTCTTGGCCTGCCTTCGGGGTGTAGTAGTCAGCACGCTCAGCGCGTATTCGAGAGGTCCGGGGTTCAAGTCCTGGCGAAGGCATTGCTCATTTTTCATCTGGCCTGCTCTCAAAAATACCTAATATCTCTACAATTCATTTTCAGTTTTCTTTCATTAAAAGATAATAGCAACAACAAAAATTAGAACTGTCGATTATTATTATTTACATTAATGCAAAGCATTCGAGAACTATCTCGTAAAATATAGCGCTCTGCTACTTAACTATCTAGCATTAGCCATTTTGCTAGCCGAAGTAATCGTCTAGATAATTATTTGATCTGACACTTGTTTTGTAGTCTCCAGCAATGAATCAGTTCAAGTTATAAACTCACCTTTTCTGCTAGTGATATCCCACAAACTGCAGAGAATTAAATTTTAAGCACGAGTCATGCATTTGCTCAGTTGAAAGCTTTTTATAAAAAAAAGGTCGTCTAAGCCTTCTTCTATTTCAATAGTTAATTGTCATATTGATCAATAACTCGTTTGACTGCTTTGGTAGGGTTTAAGAACTTCAGTTAGTTTCAGAGAGTAACCTTACACCCTACCGAAGTAGGATTAATATGTGTTCCGCTTGTCTCTGGACTGCACTATACGGCTTGCCCTCTTGTGCTCTCCATTTTGGGCAGGAGACGCGAGCTCCCAAAGCCCTCAAAATGATTTAATAAATCATACTATACCGCACTTCTCACAGCACCACTCCTAGAGATGCGGATCAAAAAGCGCATCTCAGACACACTAGGAAGCGTATGGAGCGTGTTGAAACCGACGAAGAGACTGGTCTTCATCGAATCTCCTCGAATGGCTGACGCCCCCGAGATAGCATAGGCTGCTCTTTTGGTTAGCAGGAACCGGGCTCGGGTATTTGATGGCACAAGAGCTGAGATTGTCAAAGTATAATATTAAGCTAGTATATACTCTCCCGAAGTGGGGCAACCTACCTAAAAGAAGGGATGCCTTCATAGAAGAGTTTTTAAGTGTCTCATATTCCCGTCGCACATGGGAAAACCACAAAAACACTCCCATGCAAAATCAATCTCTTCACCGTTATCTGAATTTCCTTTAGAAAGTACTCCACGAAGACATCCGTCCCCTTACGCGGATGGCCCTCGTGTGTTTTTCCATACTCTAATAACCAAACCCATGCTTCCAGCCTCCTCAGAGAGAGTTGAACCGTGGTTAAACTGACAGTACTCAGCAATTTTATCGCTCGGTTGTTTGTGGACCTCATAACTAACAAATAGATAACAAATGTTAAATAATTAAGTACAGAAAATTCGACATTATTAACTGTAAAAAAGAGCCAAAATTTTTGTTAATAAATTTATAAAAATTTAAGACTGAAATAAGTCAACAACATTTTATTAAATTTAAAAATGAAACATAAGTTTGTATTGCTTTAATAATTTTTTTCTCTAAAATTTATGATTCAGGTTATCAAGTAAAAGACATATTGCTTAAGTATTTTAAAAAAGGGAATATGCAGAATAGCAAAGAACTGTTAAATAGACTGACTCCCTTAAAACAGCCACAAATATTTTATTTTGACAATGATGAAGAGGTGTTCCCTAATTCCATTTCATATAGTAGAAGAATTATTATTTCAAGTTAAATGAAATTTATTAATAGCATAAATATAGCAGTTATGATCCAAGCGTTCAAGAAACTGGTATTTTCGAAATGACTCGCAAAATAACAAAAAATTTGAAGCAACTGGGAAGATTCGCTGTCTGCGCTTAAGCCTATGCAAAATAACCACAATTTTTCGGTTGCTAACGATTTTATTATCAAAAAACGACTTTGAATAATGCACTGAACTTTAGCTGTGCTATGCTTCTCAGAACCTATTTTGAAGTAAATAGCTACACAATTTCAAGGATTTATTATTTGTAATTTGCCTAATTTAATGTTGCAAATAGGTAATTTTAATTATTGCGTAAAAAATAAGGTTGAAGAAATATAACTAAATTTATAATATTTTTTAATCATTATTTCTTATTTTTTTGATAAATACATGCTATTAAAATAAACAGACGTCAGGTTTTTATTATTCAAAAGCTTACTCTGTATTTCTTTTATTCAAATAGATAAATACTAGTAGTTTTTGTTTAAATATCTGAAAAAGATCGTTAAATGCAGTGCGTAAGAAATTTTGACTAAACATTTCAATATTTACTTGCAACTAACTCAAACTTTGTAAAATATAAAACAGAAATAAATAAATAATATTACACAGAACTAAATCAGTTTAATTCTGTGCAATATTATAAATTTATTTGAACTCTCGAGAAACGTACAGCAAAATGACTTTTCCGGAGAAATGAAAAATCTCAAGAAATCGCCAGTACCGTTTTTTCAGCAGTATTTTTTTTCATCAAGGGAGCAATGTCACAGCCTTTTAGTTTAATACATACTTATATAGCACATATTAGTTGGAATGTAGCATCTTCATTAAAGTAATAAAAATTTAATTCCTTCATTGAATGAGGGCCTCAATATCGACATTTAATCCTTCGAGTTTTAACTCTCAGCTATATGGCAGTACTTATTGATCTATATATGTAAGACACAGACTTTGTTACGCACAAAGGCATTATCACTTTTTATTTCATACAATAGAGTTCAAGTCTTTTTGAAGTGGTTTTTGAGCAGGTCTGACTGATAAGTGTTGATAACTACGCTACTTTATGTAAAATTTGCGACACATATTTTGTTAACACAATTGATTTTCTATCTTTACATCTTCTGCAATCAGCTGCCGATTGCAGCCATAATGGAAAGTACTTTTCGTATACATATAACCCAGATAGCTTTTATGTCTTCTTGCTCTCTAACCTTACCAGTAAATTACATTATTCAGTACGAATAAAAAGAAGCTCTAGAGTTCCTAAATGACGTGGATGATATTTTTTATTCATTTACAGCAAATTAAGATACATTCTTTACTATTCTTCTAATCTCAGCCAAATATTGAATAACTTAGGAGGCATTATTTACAATCTACTAGTCTCTAAAACTGAGCTTTTCTTTATAAAAATTTCTTATGTATGTTATTTTTATTAACAAAAGGCTCAGAAAACATTGTGAAAAATTGCCTAATTTAATGTTGCAAATACGTAATTTTAATTATTGCGTAAAACATAAGGTCGAAGAAATATAACTAAATTTATAATATTTTTTAATCATCATTTCTTATTTTTTGATAAATACATGCTATTAAAATAAACAGACGTCAGGTTTTATTATTTAAACGCTTACTTTGTATTTCTTTTATTCAAATAGATAAATACTAGACTCAGAAAACATTGTGGCTCAGAAAACATTGTGAAAACTCTTCTCAAAAAGCAAATGATACAAATGAGGCAAGAAAAATGGGATTCAGGAAAACACATCCTACCCAGTCTTCACTATCATCGGAGAAGATTCTCCTATAAAATTCGAAAGAATAATAGACTATTTTACTTGCCCAATCAACCTCTAACCATGAGAAATTTCTCAAGTATTTTCAAAGGTTTTATAACAAAAGCGTTAAATATTGTTGTTGAAAGACTGCCTTTGAAGCAGATGCTCTCTATTTTATGTATCTCACTGTTCTGTTTTGAAAGGAAAGAGAACAGAGGAACAAAGTTCTCTCACAGTTCACTGACAAGTTTAAGTCTAAATCTGACTTTTCAAATCGATTCTTGTATTAAAGGAGCCAGAGATCTTATGAGATTTATCGTTGACAACGAATATAATGTAATTGTAATTGTTAACTTACAAATTTAGCTTATATGTAATCTAATTACTGTTATTTGTGCTAGTTAGTCCTGTTGTATTACGAATATTGAATCTCAGTTCTATTATGCTGTTAGGTACTTACAGACGGCTCCTCTTCGGCGTACAGGAAGCCAAAACTTTCGGCTTGAACTTAAAATAGGAAATGTGAAATTAAACTAATGCGAAGTAGACTAAACAGCCTGAGCTGCACAGAATTGTTACCGCGTAGTTGGCTTCTATCTAAAAAATCCCCGGCATTGACTAACAGACACATAATAAGCACGGCCGTTAATTGACAAGCTTTAACTCGTAGCAACAACATGGCCGAAAAAGCAGAACACGTTCCTTTCGCTAGCTCTCTAAATTAAGTTCCTAGTTCCGCTGTATACCGAGCCTAGTTTGCATTTATGCAAGCTGTGTGGTGGCTGTCATGAAGTGGTTGCCCCTAATGGCGATGCAAAGGGGAAATGCATGACAGAAGCTGGGAGACCTATGATAATGGAGTCTAACTGAAGTACTTCAGATCTCAGGTTAAATGCTAGTTTCTTCCCTATTTTGCATAAAGCGTGAAATTGAAAACTCATTCTGGTAGTAAAGCAAAGGTAAGAAAAAAATCTCGAGTCTTTGATTTAAAAGGACTTTAAAGATTGGTACAGTTATTCATAACGATATTTTTTGGTTATAAAAGCAAATAAAATGCGCTTCGGGGGGCATGAAATAACACTGCATTAAAGCCCCCACCCTATTTTAATCAGTTCTTGAGCGAGAGAAATGATATCTCTACCTATAATCAGTCACGCATGAAAGAAAAACAATTATAGGAAAGGTGAAAAAGCTTAATGAGAAACTGGCAACAAACTGAAGTCCAAAACTTGAGATAAAAATTTGAAAAAAGGTTGTACGTTTCAACTTCATCTAGTAATGTTAATTAGGCCCAAACTTCTAAACAGACGTAAAGCGAATTATCGCTATATCTGAATTCTTCGTAAGAAGTTTTAAATAACATTTTTATTCAAACAAAATTTAGAATATAAGAGCATTCTCTTGTTCAACAATATCAGCCGCAACTCGTAGTGATGCAGCTGAACAGAACAGTCAAATTTAAGTTAAACGTGGAATAGCAGTCAAAGACTACACAATTAAATACTACTATAAGCTGGCTCAGTACTCTACCGGAGCAAAAAAGCCAAGGTTTCGGCAGCGATAGAACGCAAAGCAGAATAATTACAGCTATCAGAGTTGGCAAACTAACACGTAACGTGCACGTGAAGCCATAAACACGCACTGAGGTACGATTATACAGGATATAGATAATGTAATTATTTTAGCGTCTGTTACAAATATTTTCTGTAGCGGTAAAATCGCTAAACGCTGGTAGTTCCAAATTTTAAGACAGAAAGAGGAAATACCGAAACTAAATCGAAGAAAATAAGGGGCTATAGCCAATTAAAATCAGAAGTTTGCTCTAGGAAAGCTGTATTAAAGATAAAAATAACTATTAGTAAAATAAAGTAAAACCCTACAATGCGTATAATTGCATATAATGCTATTAATTTATATCTATGTTAAGTAGTTCTGCTGTATTTTGATTAATACTTCAACATTTATGATTGTGCGTTAAAGATCTAAATATGCAGATGATCAAGGTTTGGGCCTATGGTGTTTCTAATCTACGTGGGGCATGCAAATAAACCATAATTTATTGATACTGAATGCACTTCAATCTACTAGATTTTATACTTTTTTCATCATCAGCGTTTGTTTTTCGTATCATTTATTACCAGATGAATGTTCAAAATATATTATATCTAGGATTGCCAACCGTTTTGGGAGAGGACAGTCCTCTAATCAGCTTTCATGTCCTTGTCCTTTTCTGAGTTCAGAAGAAATGAGAAACGTCCATTATTTCGAAATTAAAATCTCTCAAGTTAGCATTTTTTAAGCAGACCGAATGATTTTTCTAAACAATTATTCAAACTGCTTTTAATTAATGATAATTCTATAGAAATATATTCATGTCGATATTCAGCTTAGCCGTTGAAGAGAGGAAAAAAACTTTGTAGATATTTTTAATGTTTTGATCAACTTAAGAAATTGTAGAGACATTAGGTTATTACGAAGCAGGAGAGGTGAAAAATAAGCAACGCCTTCGCCGGGAATCGAACCACGGACCTCTCGGTTACGCGTCGAGCGTGCTGACCACTGCACCACGAAGGCATACGAAGAAGGGGGGAGAAATAACTTACATACTCCCCCTTTTAAAGGGCGACTGGGGTTTTGGGGACCCAATCGCCAAATCGCGGTGGTGGAGAATCATCATCCACCACCTTTTTAGTTCGGGCGCCAGTGTAGAGACATTAGGTTATTACGAAGCAGGAGAGGTGAAAAACAAGCAACGCCTTCGCCGGGAATTGAACCACTGACCTTTCGGTTACGCGTCGAGCATGCAGACCACTACACCACGAAGGCATGCGAAGAAGGCGGAAGAAATACCTTATAAAATAAGCTCAAATCTCGGTATTATGAGGAATTTTTTGGCTCTAAGCTCGCAATATTTAAAAAATTAAATAATGCAGAATGTCAAAGATTATTAAACACTAAATTATTTCTTTCTTCAGCAAATACTTATATACAACACTTTGATGAAAATTCAATATTTGTCAAATTGTCTATTCTAAGTCTGCTAAATATCTCGTTTCCAGCACACCAAAAATTTTTTTAAGTTACTGAAGAGTCGAACCTAAAAGAAAAGTTGGATTTGAATATCAGTTACCATTTTGGCCAAGTAACATTAATTCAAGAAAATTTACAAGAATCCAAAACATCAATTAGCAAATTACACTTGATTTTGAAAATGCTGACTATAAATAAATGAATGTTTTAAATATACTTCCGCATATGTTTTCATTTCTGCAACATCAGCACATTCTAAAAGAATTTTTAGTGTCTTGTCAACTAAATGGAGAAATGAACGAAATAGGTGCTCAGTTGAATTTATAAAAAATGAATTATTTATACTGTATTTACTCGGATATCCCCCCTCCATTTTTTTAACTAATTTCATCGTTTGAAAATCGGAAGGGAAAAATTATGCGAGTAGTTTTATTTCCGAAGAACGCGGTTACAATAAGAACCTAAAAAATGAAAAGCAGTCATGGACAAATTACTGTCAACTGCCACAATATTATTTCTTTACAAGAAACCTAAAATACATAGTAATATTAGCATTGCAATGCATCGTGATATTTGAGCCAGTTTGACGTGTGCGTCTCAATTACCTTTTAAAGCCCGAGGACACTTCACAGGAATGAGTCTTGACTGCAGTTCCCAAGAGAAACGTCAGAGGAGCAAAGAGCGCGAGCAAATGACCCAGATTTCGAAAGAACGAACGCGTCAGCAATAGATAAGACTACAATGAGCTGGAACGCAAGTAACAGAAGTAAGGTGAAATCATATGTTTGGAAAGTTTAACTGTGAGAACATCTGCAACGTCTGGGTAGCTTAACGAAGAATCTACACAAAATACTTTTCAAATAGTAAATGCAAGGGAAAATAAAATAGATGAAATGGTAATAAAAAATGCAAATACCAGTTGAATACACTGAATAAAAATAAAAATAATCGAATGAACACAATTTACGTTAAACTAGTCCTCAGATGGGAAAACTATACATAATACAAAAAGAGAAAATGCGAATATTTTTAAAATTTTCAGAACTTAACACTTACAGCTAAGGAGAAAAATACGGGAGAAAATACTGCACATTTTAATTTGAAAGAAAGTTGTGCAGAATTTGCTGAAAAAATAAGAAGTGTTGCACATGTTATCAAGTCTGCCAAATATCAGAATAAATATAATTTTAAAAATTAAAAGTTTACTTTAGTTTTAAAAGTTTCAAGTACTCTTATTAAGTTTTTCTGCATTTTTAAAGTAACTTTTTTTAATTGAATTCTAGTGAATGTTTTAATAATGCATCTTTTGTGTTTAATAAATGAATATATTATTACCTAAATTACTAAAATAAAAATTTTCATTAATTTCTTTTCGAAGCTTTAAAAAATTGTACGTACACGTCAACATTAATTCTAAATTTGTATTCCAACAATTTACAGTAACACTAAAAAATGAACTAATATAAACATATTCTTAGTGTTCTTTACGGCAAATCGACAGAGTTGGTAACCCTAATCATATCACACTCATTCTCTGGTTTTTACATCTGATTACTGAAATATAAAAAAATTGTCCATTTCGAAAATAAAATTACAGCCTTAAAAAATTTAATATTTTATTTCGAAAAAAAATAATAATAACAGATAAATAAAACTACGCAGTTGTACAAGACTTAATTTGATGTTATACAGCATGAATCAAAATGATAAGAATGATTAACTATATTTACTGAATGCCATTAACACAAAACATATTTTATTTGCAATAGTAACTAATATTTTTTACCTCGGAGTCCAAAATCGGCATCATTCTCAAAACAACTTTCGGCTTTTTTCTGCACAGGAAAAGCACCCACCGGTTAGTCATTTGGGACTTCACGTTGTTTGTTTACTGCAAATATTATTTTTCACAGAAACCAAGTTCAAGGCAAAGGCAGTTCTTAAACTCCAGAAAGAAGAAAAAAATTGCCGAAATAAGAGCTTGATAAGTATTTGATCTCTTCAAGGAATCATTTAGCCTGTCGCCTATCAGGAAGATGGGAAGATGGGTGTTTAAAAGGAAAATAATACTACAGCGAATTATGCGGAAATTTTTATCATACTAAAAGACAGAGCTGGATCTCTTATTCAGAAGTGATGATGCCAGCCATAGTTCCAGCATGTCATCACAGTGTATAACTTCGATCATAGTTTTACCATTAAACATGAAAGATTCATAAATTTCATTTGTCACTTCTATTACGGCCCGAAACTCGGGTTTTCTTTTCAAAGTACTGTATTGGCGCATGCCTGTATAGTTAACAGCTTCCACTGGAAATAACCAAAACTCTCACTCCCTGTATCATTTTGATTCACCCTGTATTTCATACTAAAAGAATGATTTTTGAGACTAAAATTAGTCATTTTGTACTTAATGTTACTGATGGCACAGCAGCTGATGCTCACTGTGCCAGCCCATAAAGGGAATAAACAGACTTTTAGGAAGGATACAGCTATGTTCTGCGATAAACGAAGAGTCTTTGTTATCACTACAAGAGATGGACACAAACTGCAAGAAAACAGGCACAAAATTGATTAAAAATATCAAAATCATTTTTAATGAAATAAAGAATTTTGAAACAACTTTAGAAGAAAAATTTAAATCAAAAATTAGAAAAGCTTTCAGTGTTTGATGAAAGATAGCAATGTTACACAAAACTGTAATTAACATAAAAGATAATACATTTGCTTCCAAGTTAAGCAAGTGAAGATAAAATCTACAAAAATAGAAAGTAAAGCTTTGATTAAAACCAGTGACATGTATCATTGGCTTTCAATCTGTTTGTGCATACGAGAAAAGAACAATTTAAGAACAATTTTAAAGTAAAAAAAATTACGTATAAATTTAAACAAAAAAAACCTATGACCACCTCGGCCTTTACACAAACTTTTCAGCGGTTGACCATGCCTTCAGTGAGGAAATCAAACGCTAGAGCTACTAGAAATACTCATTCCTCCATTAAAGCAGTTTCCAACTCTCTGAGATTGGCTGGCTAAGGGTAAGCGTACAAAAACATCCCCCTTGAGGGCATCCCGAAGGTTTCCAATAGGATTAAGGTCGGAGGAATACGGCGGCCACTTAGTACGGGAAATGCCTTCGCACCTCAGTTGCTCATTAACGATGTTGGCTTGAAGGGGACGGGCATTATCATCCATAAGGAAGAAACCAGCTATAACTGCTTCAGCGTATGTTCTCACAATGAGGTGTAGGACTGCATCCCGAGATTGCGCAGCCCTGCTAGAACCATTATTAAAGATGTGCCACTAGGTGCGATATCCCATATAAATTCCAGCCTCCACCATGATTCTGCTACCTCTAAATGTGGGATGTTCGATGACGTTCTGGGCTTAATTCCGTGTTCTCTCCAGACCCTTACACTTTTATCATTTGATTCCAGAGCGAATCTGGACTGGTCCGGGAACAAGGCGTTCTCCCATTCTAAGAAGTCTGACAGATATTTGGATGAATCAACCACTTTAATTTTGCTTTTCTGAATTGGATAGTTAGTGGAACATAAAGACTTGGTGTTCAGGCGTATAATGCCTTCATCTGAAACATTCAGCGCACAGTACTGACAGATATTGTCTTATTAAGTGACGCTGCAACCATCGATGTAATAACAATTGAAGTTCGTCCCTTTGGCTACTGTAGAAATATGCCGATATTCAGAAGAGGTTCTAATCCTTGGTCGACCGAGAACGCGTTTCCGAACAACTGTTTGACTTGTATGGAACTGTTTCCTCATTTGAGAAACTACCCAATGATCAATGCCAAAGAATGCAGAGACATCTTTGATTGACTGTCTTGCTTCAATGCGTCAAACGGCATGCCAGGGGTCACTATCTGCCATTCGCCTTTTCTCAGACATAGAAACATGAATATCATAAAAAATTATCCTATGAAAGTTACAAACACTTCAGATCAGCATTAAAATGAACTTTCAAAACGCAGCCGTCTTTAGCGACCGACTTTATTGAATATACCATCCTGTTACTGATTGTAATATACTTCAGGTATACCATCTGTAATATACTCCAGCCGTTCAAATTCAACTACGATTTCAAAATTGCTAATTTGCATTCCTTGCTTAACTTTTGGACAACATTGTATTTGTTATACTTAGTTGTTCGAAATGAATATTCAATAGAACACTATAAAAAACGCTGTAATTCAAAGATGATCCGAACGAATGGAATGATTGAAAACTAGAAAGATTACATGCTTGCAAAGCACGTCATTATTCGAAACACTCCTTCTGCACTGCAATGCATCTTTCCTAGCGTTCTGAAAGCTTCCCTTTTTAAAGAAGGTGTTTAGTTGCGGACGTATCCACTCTTGAACCACTGTGGTGACATCCTGAAACACATGGGATGAATATGGGCTATTTCGAGTATACAAAAGCACTTTCCACCCAACTAGAGGCAACAGATATTGCCCTGCATATTATCTGCGAAACTTAGTCGAGCAAGAGAAGCTTAGATACTTTTCCGTATTAAAAGCTTAACGACATCCTTTGTTCCACAGCCAGAGACACTTCTGTGCGCTCACTGTTCTCACAAGTGCTGCACACAGCTGAGAAGGTCGAACTCTCACTGAATTGTAAGTAACGTGTGGCATTTAAAATAATCCAAGAATACATACTGTGCCGCAAAAATCATTGCCCGAAAAATCCAGCAGTCCGGATCATATTTGAATTTCCTCGTATTTTAAAAGCAGTAAACATTTCTGGAAAATATAATGCGGAAATGCAAACAACAAATATTTAAGACCGATTTTGAAATTACCGTAAATGAACAAACAGTACTAGTTAATTTAAGTTAATTGTGTATAACGTCCTAAATAAAGATATTAGAGAAGTATATTTTACTTTAGCTTGACGTCTCAAATTCCAATGTAATACTCAAGCAAACATATTTCTCGAAAAATATGAAAATGATACAATTTTTAAGATGACCCAAACATTATACTTGAAATTTACTTTATTCGAAATAATACACTAACGTAATTTTAAAGTTTTAAAAACGTTTATTTGATGCCTAAAAGATGCATTAATTGTCCAATCCTTTAAACACACGACTGTTATAATGAAAAACGAGAAAAAAAAATCTGCAATTTGTCTAATTTCTTTTTAAAGACGAAGATTTTTTTTCCTAATGTTTACTGGAAATATTCTTTTCAGCTAAACTCCGGAACTTCTTTATGCAGCGGGAAGTTCCAATTCAATAATACTGACACTCATCGAGACAATAGGACAAAGCCTTTTTTTTCTCTTCTTCATTTAAGCATTCTTTACTCCCTTGTGTACATAACCTTCCCAAGAATTCCTCCATGTCATTTATCAATAACAGGAGGTGAAGCAATAAACATGATTCTTTCACTACGTTGTGGACAGCCACAAAGATTTCTCCTTTTCGAAACAACAATAAAAGAAGTTGCAAAACACGTAGTGGAAGTTCTTCATCCATTGGTCAACCACAATACATAAATAACGACGTTAAAATGATACTTACAAATCATCAGCCGTTACACCGAGTCCAATGAAAAGGATTAGAAGCCAAATCATCTAGAAAAAGAAAATGAAAATTTTATTTTAAAAATTAATATTATTTTAGCATTTTTCGTGGTCATTCTGAAGTTCATTGGCCTAAAACATAACCGTTACCAATTAAAATAAATTACGATAATATCTAGCTGACTAATTAATTTCGATAAAAGACACAAGGAGAAATGTATTTTTAAAGAGTTTTCTAAGGGAACTAGCTGGTATTCCTTTTACTTACGGATAAAACTGTGGAAATGCATGTACAATCAGCTTATTTCCTCAACTGGGAATCGAATCGAGACGAAACTATACATATTACTAACGAAACTAGTTAGCTCCCGCGCCGTCAGCTACTCGATTGCTGGTGGGACGAATTGTTATTCGTATGTGCAAAATTTTAAAGAAGTACAGCATCTAACTGTCAAAGAACTTAACTGTAATTTTTTTCCTCTATTAATCGATGAAAAATGTTTCAACTAACGTAAAGTAAACACTTTTTTATGCAACAGTTTTCATTTCATAATCTGCAGATTCATGCAAATTCCAAGCTTGCAAATCATTGCGATTTAGGATTAACTCGCTTAAGATTACTTAATTTTGTACTTTAATTAAGAAAAAAGGAACAAAAGAGAAGCTATTCATTCATAAAATATTTATGCCTTGAATGAAATGGTACGTTTACATTAGTAAGTCTTCTGATATGGTAGCCTTAATTGTTGGCAATGTGACCAGATATATCTGCAATGATATTAGATTAGCTTCTTCATTGTTTTTTTTTTAATTTTAAGAATTCCTCAGAGAGGATATGAAAACCATCAGCGTTTATATAAAATGCCGAATAATAAATATACCTGTATATATTACCTGTATACCTGTGACTTCGATAATTATATCATTAAGCAACTGAGTTAACTAGCAATGACTCGTCTCAAGTGCATCTCCTAAACGAAACGATATATCCCTGAATGAACTTCCTACAAACATATATCACTTATACTTTAGCCCGCCAATAACCGAACGGTCGAATCTACTGAATACAGCTAGTTGTGTTCCAGATTTTATTTTCTGTTCAACACCTCGACTGCTTGCAGTTTCGGTCTCGCATTAACGTGACAGTGGTACACGTAGAAGAAACTGGCTTCCTGTAAGGCCTGTTCAAACATATTTATGATTCTCTCATTGTTAGGAAGACTTCACGTGCTTATCGTTTTCCTTACACGATTATTGCTTTTGAGCATAACAAGATATTGAATCCGAAATAAATGTTCAGGGACTAGAATGACTGCAGGAGATTACGTTATCATGCTTTGCTTTCAAATAATATCATGTAAAAAAAGGGGGGGAATAATAGATTTGAGAAAGGCCGGAACAAGCATTTTTTAGCCTTCAAGTAGATTTAACAGTGCAAATGGTATAAGGCCAAATTATGAAGTTTTCTTCTTTCAGAGAGCCAGATTGAGAAATTTGGCTCGATTGGCTTAGAAAATCGGATTTATTTTTTGAAAAGTTAACTTTTGCGAGTTAACTCATACACAAGAATTGCATCATATACTAGGTGATCATAAAAAAATTTCCTCGATTAATATTGCCTAGTGTCCTATCTGTTCAATCAATCGAAATGAAATTTAAGATGTTATTTGAGGGTATGTGCTCGAGATTGCGATGATTTAAAACAAAGAGCTCTCACGATTGCAGTAACAGTGCAAACACTTCGAAATTTTCGAATGGCAACACTTTTATTTCCTGCGCAAACTGATCAGTGTATTGAAAAACCATAAATGAAGTTGGAGTGATACATGTATGACGAAAACTGCCGGCGTTAAATATTTTCAAAAAAGAGTAAAGGGCTAATGACGGGAGAGGGAAAAATTTTTATTGGAATTCCAAGTTTTTAACGTGTCTACCTTCGCAAACGATAACGCACTGCATGCGGGGAGGGATATTGTTGACAAAAATGACGAACGTAACATCGCATGAGAAATCTGTATAATTTCACTTTTTATGGCATCTTTCAATTAAGACAAATCTCGTGGATTTGATGTGGAAACCTTAGATTTCAGATAACCCCCGCACCAGAAATCCATCGGAGCAAGGTCGGGGGATCGAAATGGCCACGAATCTGCAGAGTTATGGGGAATGACTTCATCTTGAAAACTTATACATCCCCCCTCCTCTCTTATATTGTCATTGGTCCTTTATACTGCTGTTCTTTGCAAATATTTTACTCCGGCAATTTTCCTCATGCGTGCATCATTCCAACACTATTTATGGTTTTTGAATGCGTTGTTCAATTTGGAAAGAAAAGAATTGGGTGTTGTCATGCGAAAATTTCGAATTGTTTTCGCTGTCACCTTAACCAGAATAGTTCTATTGTTTTACAACATCACATTCTCGAGTGCATAATTTCAAATGATAATATCTGAAATTTCGTTTATATTGGTTCAGCCGATACGATGGGTTCATATATGCAGGAAGATTTTTTATGATCACCCTGTATGTATTTCTGTATTATATTTTGGCTTTCTCTACTTTGCTTGAAATATGAATCTTCTCTCAATATTTGTTAAAATACTGTACTTAAAAAGAAACGCCTATATTTCCTAGTGTTCAATTTCATAAGCTATTTTATACTCTGCCTCACAATTAAATAGACTTCTCCCTGTTCTCTAATAAACTTTTTGGCCTTTGATCAAAATCTCTTGAAGAAGTCTGAAAATCACACGAATATCTACATTAATTATAATATTCTGTTTCCTGAAATATTCATATCCATAATTTTGTTGCCTTATTTCCATTACTCTAGCTAATTTCTCATCGAATCAGTTAGAAGTTTCGTCTCCAAAGAGCGTAAAATTAGCCAAATAATTGCACAGATATATAACATCAGTTAACCTTAAACTTCAATTTAACTACTTGATGAACGTTTTACTACTTGGTGAGTCTAGGACATGCAGCTAGGCAGGTAATTGAGCTCAGTGTAGCAAACACTTACCGTTTAAGTAGAAATTTAACAAAACCTTTAATTTTCTAGCTCTGGAGGTTTAAAACTCTAACTAAACAAACTTTCTTCAGACAGAAAGTTGCTCTGAAATTAAAACGTTAGAATTGAAGTGTGAAACAGCTATCTGGTTTCAAACCACCAAGAGTTGGGCAAGAGAGTTCACGAAGAGGGCATACTTTAATTAAAAAAAAATATCTGTTAACATCTCTGCGTCCTGTTTTATGATGTACTCTTATAACTTGCATACTTTTAGAATGAATTAATATAAAAATGAGAAAGGAGAGGGCAGATCAGCATTAATCTTAATCAACAATCTTAAAGTAAAATTTTTTAGGTATATAAGTGTAAAATAAAATTAACTTATTGTTAGGAAACAGTGAACTAGACTTAACAGATATAGATTTCTCATCAGTCGAAAATGTACTTCTTATATTACTGTAAGATTCTACGTTTCGAAAATCAATAAATAAATTTTATCTATAATATTCATGGCCAAAAGGTTTAGAAATTTTTTGCAATTTTTGAAATAAATTGTATTAGTGAAGGCTAATAATACATTATAAATATCCATTTACATGTAAATATTAATATTATAATACTTTTATTAATCAAATACTCTGAAATGCCACATAAATTTCTAACGAAAATTTGTAAAAAAAATCAGCTGAACACAATATTTTAACTCTGAGTAAACAGTATTTTTCCAATTCTTTTTGCTAACATTAATATTTTAATAAAGCATAATAACTAACATTATATATTA
The DNA here is from genome assembly GCA_000611955.2 of Stegodyphus mimosarum. Classification (NCBI taxonomy): domain Eukaryota; kingdom Metazoa; phylum Arthropoda; class Arachnida; order Araneae; family Eresidae; genus Stegodyphus; species Stegodyphus mimosarum. The sequence goes on along the minus strand of KK121883.1, from coordinate 175,878 downwards.
AACTAACATTTAATTTATTAGGAAATGAAATAATACAGTTTAAGCCTACTCTCTTTTACTTGATGTTTGCATCTCAAATAGAATGGTTTATATTAAACGGTATTTTGAAATTAGAGACAAGCAAGATGTTACGAAACATAACATATTTTACTAGCAATTTTATAAAATTAAATAGATTCTTACACAAACTGCTATACCAATCCCAGAATACTGAGGCTGGAGGTAACAAAATATGAAATACATATAATCCAGCTTGCCGTCGGAATCGTGACATGATGATGTATTGAGATAGAAACCACACTTATTTGCTGTCTCGTGAATGGCAGTACACTGCAATAAAAGTAAAGTATTGTATTAAAAAATATTCATATTATACTTATTAGATAACTGTAAGATGAATGTCAAAAAATAATTTATTGCAAAATTTTCAGTTTATTGCGAGTATAATATAGAATATTACATCGGCCATGGGTTAATTGATAAGTTGTAAGGTTTTAGTTAAACTAACAAAGTTTTATTTTAATTTAAATCTTTCTATCTCTTCTCATTTTCAACTTCCCGTTAGAAGAAGCGCACGTTTTCAGCTTATGCTAATTTGAAGTGGAGCCAATTTCTATTTAAGCCAGAGGTAGAAACCTCTCAGTGTGAGAGAGCTTTTAGTCTCAGACCACGATCATTCTATTCGACGTTCGCCTGACCAGCTAGCATTTAAATTCTAAGCCATAGTGCTTATTACGTGATTGCTTATTGAAATAAATCCAAGTGCGTTAGTATTAGTAAATCTTGCTACGCACCATTTAGTTAGAGGCCAACCTCGCCTATAGCTCTGTGAGCAAAGATTAATTTAAATTTCTATTTAGTTTTAGTTTAAATTTGATTGTTCATTTTAGACCCAAGTGTGGTCTTTACTTTCTGTATCCCTCCCGAGTTGGGAAGTGGTTGTAAATAATAGTGATTTAATAAAAGAGGATTTTAAATCCCTTTCAAGTGCAGTTATTCTCCAACTTAATCACAGTATCCTACTACCGAACATAGCTGCATTCAGCTCCCTGTTCAAGATCAGGACTTAACGAGTTTCACAAAGATGTTTGCCAAGAATATGCACCGAACACTCAGTCCTGACAACGTAAGGTCTCTATTCGCAAGGCATCATTTGTAAATGATGTAGAAAATTGTTTGTGTTTGCATTCCATAGCTTCAACTGTCAGGTGCAAGTGAGCTTAGTTTCCCATGGTTTTAACTATTTTGAGTAGTTCACGAAGAGTATGGCTTCGTTCAGACGAGGGCTTTGAAGTCATAAGAGGCATAAGCCTAACTTCCATGACAATCAAGAAAAAGCGGATTTATTTTGCGGAAGGTTTACAACTACATTTCAAGCCAAATGAATGGCCGAATGATCAAGAGTTTGAGTTGAAAACACTTCTCCATATGCACGACTGGCTAAATTCGCCAAATGCACATAACTTAATTAGTTTAACTACTCCCTTTGAAGTGTTGGGTATCATCAGACAGCTTAAATTAAAAGAGGTTCCTGGCTTAGATGGGTTCCCTAACGAAGCCATCAGAAATCTGCCCAGAAATATTAGATGCAAATTTGTCAGCATTTTGAACGCATGTCTCACAAACTCATATTTTCCAAAATAATGGAAAGAGGCTAAAATTATTATGATACCGAAGCCTGGTAAGAGTCATGTGCAACCTGGCGGTTATAGACCGATCAGCCTTTTGTCTGGTCTAGGTAAAGTGTTTGAACTTGTAATACTGGCAAGAATGAAACCTTACTTCAACTCCTTCCTCTTGAACAGTTTGCTTTTCCTGAACATTTATACACTACAAAACAGCTCACAGAGGCAGTCTTGCACTCCAAAATGAATGTTGCTATTCTCATGCTGGACGTAGTAAAAGCCTTCGACTGCGTCTGTCGTGAGGGACTCATTGCCAAGCTCATTAATCTCCAATTAGATCGAGAACTTATCCTGCTCATCCATTAATTCATCTCGAATAGAACCTACAGGAACTTTATCGGAGATGCTTTATCATTTTCCAAAAAACGTGGAGTGCCCCAGGGTTCGGTCATTGGCTCTATACTCTATCTGTTTTATATAGCAGACTTCCCTAGGGTGCAACTTAACAACAATGCAATCCTAGCCTGTTATGCGGATGGTACCGCTTTGGCGGTAAAATCAGCCAACGTCAGTCACGCCAATAAAATGCTGCAAACCATCATTCCGAGTATTGAAGAGTGGTGTAGCTACTGGAAAATATGCATTAATGTCCAAAGGTCACAGCTCCTGCTTATTAGACGGAAAAAGCGGAAATTAAAGCCAAAGAAAAATCTCTTCCTTTTCAACGAGCCGGACCGATTGTTCCAAAGGCTAATTTCCTTGGAATCATCATTAATGGCAAACTCAGCCGAACACATCACATTGATCACGTAAGTAGCAAAGCAATGAAAGTCGTGAAATGCCTACTTCCCATCATAGGGAAATACTCAAAGCTTGATCTTTCAAAGAAAAAGCTCATCTACACTACTTTTTCGAACTTTTCACTATGAAGTACTCAACGAAGATAGATAGCTTCGCCCTCATGCAGCCTTCATTCTCAGTGAAAACCAGGACTTTTCCACTTATGAAGGTTCTTGCACAGTTTATGACACTACTTTATACTAATATATTTTTCATAGTTCTTGCAGATTGCAGCTAGATTCTTTAGTTACAGCACTGGGGTGTGTGAACTACCCATGTGACACCGACCTCTGCTCGTTGTGTTAAGTAGCTTCTGTTACTGAACTTCAGCACCTATGATTTATATACAGCTTCATGAACTGCCTTCTGCAACTAACTATATAAAATCTTATATCTTCATTTATTATTTATTCCACTTTAAAGTATTTTGTTCTGCACTTTTGGATGAATTCAATCCAAACTGCGTAATATATGCGATCATGAAATCTGATTTGATATGCTGTCACCCTTGTTATCCAAGGTGATCTGCATAGCCATTAAGACTGTTATAAGACTGTTTTATGTACCAATTACTCACACTTCATCTATTCTAGCTGTCCTCTTGGACTCATTGATCAAGTTCACTCTACTTCAAGCGCCCGCTGAGGCAATTACATCAAGACAGCCAGAAAACAACATTCCTTTAGCATGTTAAACGCGGCGACTATCGGAACCTGGAACTTCGATGACGAGTCAGTCGAATTTGGTCGAAACGGTCGATGACGAGTCAATCGACCGTTTTCTGCTATAACTGCGGCCTCTAAGTTTTGTATACAGAAATAATCCTTAACACAGATTTTGTTAATTCTGCCCCCTTTCCGGACACTTGCTAATTAATCATTCATTGGAAAGGTGGCCAAATGCATCAATCATTTAGCCATCTCATCATCGAGAATATTGCTCTGGGTACACCACAGGCGGTGACAGATATTACAACTGTCGAATCCACAATCTTGGTTTCACATCAGCGGTTAGCCTCCCCTTACCTCAATGATGGCGAGTTTTTGATGGCAGAAAGTTGCACAATAGTTAAAATTCGCAAAACTATGGCAACATTTTAGGGTGATCGTTATATGAATGTGAATAACGTCCGCCAGTAAGTTCAACAGGCCAAAAGTTATAATAAAAATAAGATGAGTGGGTCTGATGATCAAAGATTGTGATGATCCCTTTCAGTGACATATGACTACACTATTTTAAATGCTATTCTTCGAATCCTGAAGACATGGAAATCATTTATCCCCTTTCTTACATTCAAAGTACAATAATTTCAAACTCAGACAAAGGGGCCCACCAGCAGCTGAGGGCTAAAGTTGCTGAACATTCGTAGCTCGGTTTAGGTTTGAATCGCGGCGAACGGGCTGACTTCATGGGCGGTTTCGTGGTTTTCCCTATGTGTAACGTGTATACGAACCAGTTTCCCTTAGAAAGTGCTCCAGAAAGCCATCCCTCCTGTTAAGCAGATAGCCCTTGTGTGCTTTGCCGTAATCAACAATCAACTAAACCTTATCCGGATGAAAGGTTAAAATAAACAAGTTTATTAACATCGGTTAGATGGTTACGCAGGCTAATAAAATAACACAAATGAACTCTCTGCTTGCGGGAAAAGCAGAACAGACGTTCAAAATCAGATTTAAACTTGAAATAACAAGCTCGTAAATAAACATTGTGTCGGGCCCAAAATAACTCAAGAAGCAAAGCAGCTAAAACCGCTGAATCAAATAGCTAGGAGGCATAACAAATTGTCTCTCAAGAATTCTGCCCTTGTATAGGTTAACTAATTTGTATTCTGGTGGGAGTTGACTAAAGCAGAAGTAATTTTAAAGTCAGAATGCTGTGATAAGTGAGTTAATTAATAAAAAATCGTGTAGTGTTTCAAAATAGATTTGACAAAATCTGAAATTTAATTGTTTCCAAAAGTACATGCTTATCTCCTGATACTAGAGTTGAAGCTGCTATTATCAAACGATTCCAAATCAGATCCCAAGCTTTCTTCATAATCGGATTTAAAAAGAGAATCATACAGTTAGAAGAATGTGTAAGAATAAATGGTGACTATTTTGAAAGTCAAATGCATAATGTTTAACAGAAAGAATGTTGTCTCCATTAAATACCACTTTCATTACTTTATTTTGAAGTAAGCTTATTTTATACGACTGGCGACGTTATTTATAAATTACCCTTTCTTACGACAAAATACAGTTTCCGATGAAGGTTCAGTTCATATTATATGGAACCACAGCCGAGTTTATATATTTTTTCATCTGAGGCAAACAGATAAATGCGTGCCCCTGTATAGGCAGTACAAGTGTTCGGCAATACGATGATCATAATAATAACAACAAATGAACAGGTAAAAAATAAAACAAAAAATAAAAAACATAAAAAAGGAAAGAAATTTATTATATACAGACGCAATAAAAGTCAATTAATATCTGTACACATTTATATTCATTAAAGGATAACTGTAACAAATCATAATACCTTAACTCTTAGAATAATATTTAATCATAGCACTACATATTCAGAAAAGACTAAACTGCAATTTTGAAATGAAAAGCAATAAAAATTTCCTTTTCGATAAAGGGCATATAGCACTGAAATAATACATACACTCGCCAATGAATTAGAAATCTTTGAGGTTTTCATTTGAATGCATGCTAGGGATGAGGTATGCAATTTTTTGATGACGTGGTGACACGTGCTAAGAATGTTAGGATAAGTGAGGTGTAAGAGTGCTTTTCACGATGAATGAAGTAAAATGGGAAAAACGACATATCTTTCACCATTTGAAAAAGGACTTATTGTTGGTGCCCGTTTAGCAGTTGCCTAGATTTCGAAGACAGCAAATCTTACTGGGTTCTCAAAAGGAGCCATGTCAAAGGTTTTCAAAATTTGGAATCAGAACCCACAGTCCTTCTCTAGAAGACGTAACTGCGGTTTGAGCACAGTTTTCTAAGAGAGTGATCGGCGTCATCTCCGACGAATTGTACGGCAGAACAGCGACTCTACTGTCTTTCAACTGACACGGATCGTCAAACAAGGATCTTCCTAATAGATTTCAGCTCGAACCATGCGCAGAAAATTGTAGAGCATAGGAATGCCTAGTCGAGTGCCTGTGAGAAAACCACTCATTTCTGTCCGACATGCAAGTATTCGTTTGCAGTGGTGTCGGGAAAGAAAGACACTAGACACCTGAGGATTGGAAATGGGTAATGTGGTCGGATGAATCACGCTACACATTGTATTGCACTGATGAAAGACGTGGAATTTGGCGAGAACCCCATGAAGTCAGGAATCCAGCTTGCCTTACTCGCACTGTGTAAGGGTATGGTGGGAGTATTATGATATGAGGCATGTTCTGCTGGCATGGAAATGGTGCCGTGGTGTTCCTCGAGGGTAAACACTTAGCCATGAGATACCTAGATACACTGGCAGATCAAGTGCACCCTGCAATGTTGCATTTTTACTCTGATGGCGACGGATATTTCATGGACGGTAAAGCAACTATGCATCGTAGCAGAAGTGTTCAAAATTTGTTCGCTGAACATAAATCTGACTTCCAACACCTTCCCTGGCCACCGCGTAGCCCGGATCTTAATACCATAGAAAATGTATAGAATATGGTGGAAAGACGCATTCGACAGCACTCTCCTTTTTCCTCTAATTTACAAGATCTAAAAAGCTGCATAGCCAATGCATAGTATTCACTGGAAGTAAATGCACTTAAGAGGCATGTAGACTCGATGCCCAAACGAATCAGAGCAGTTATCCGTGCAGAAGGTGGTCCAATAAAATATTGACCTCGGTTTCTAATTCGTCGGCCAGTGTGTATATAAACAGTAATGAAATTAATATAAAAAGTATTGCACTAATTTTTCCAGCACTTCTAATAACCTAATTTTTTTCCTTGTCATTAGCAATTTAGTAGTAACCATTAGTAGCTTATCATTAGTAATTAGTAATTTTTCAAAATCTTCTTGATCCTTTAATTTATTTTCCACAGAGTATTCTCTCTGTGGAAAGTATTCTCCCTATTTGATAATTTTTCTTGACCAAGTCAAAGATATTATATAATCTTTTACTATTTCAAGTTTGCTGAAATTTCTTTCAACAAGAGCAACAGTAACTAGCAGTGTTAAAGATAATCTTAGTGTTGATTCCAAATTCGGATAGGATTAAGCTAAACTATATACGTGAATTATTTTTAGAAGATTTAAGCTTATGACTGTTTTAGTGCCCAGAATTATTGAAATAGGGCAGTTTTAACCCTATATATTTCTCACTGAATTTATGCATAATTTAGAGCATTCAGGTATATTACTGGATTTCTGCAATTCGAGTATTTAAATGCTAAGTTATAAACTGCTTTTAAATTAGTTAGTGATATTATTATTTTTATTAATTACTGATATTAATTTTCCACAAAATGGAAAGTAAAAATCGTAACATATTTCATTTAATTTTCCTTATCTCCATTTGAATGGCCAAAGCAAAACATCTAACGCTTCTTTAATTTCTATTTCCAAGAAAAAAAATACTTTCTTATCAACTGATTTAGGCCAAACAGCGACCGAGCAGTAAGAAAGGCTGACCACTGGTAGTTCGGTCGTGGGTTCAAGTCCTGGCGAAAGGGGTGGCGTTTTTATGGTTTATCTCATGTATAACATGCATACGAACCCAGTGCCCTTAAAACATCCTCCACGGGACATCCTTTCCTTGACATGTGGTGCCTAATGGCAGAGCATGTAGTGAAAATAAAATGTTATCTATTGATTTTGGATAATCTGATTTATCAATTTTTTTGTTTTGTTTCTGTTCAAATTCTATCGATATATTTGCCTCTAGCTAACTTATTGCATTTCTCAAGAATTTTTCAGGAAATATTTTCTGTCATCTGGTGTAAAGAAAGACATAGCTATATACAAGCAGTTACAATTTTTGATTCCAAGGCTTTATTCTATTTCTCGTTGCATTCAATTACACCACGCAGAAAATATTCAGAAAAACTTTTATTTAATTTACTTCAAAATGCTATTATTTTCACCCCACTGCAATAATTTATCATTGTATGATTGTATGCTATATCTTTCAATTACCGGTGTACATTTGTTATTTATAGACAGAAATTTTTTAACAGCGTTGATTCTTGATGTCTATTGTATATATCCGTGTTACTTACTTGAAAACAAGAACACTATTACAAAAAGTAAGAGCAACACATTTAATTTGCCCATAGCTAATAAGCAAAACACTGGCATATATATCTCGCAGCAGAATGATGTTTAGAGCACTTACTGTAACGAAAAAAATCCTGTACTTTAATTCCACCAGTGGTTGTATTATAAACAATTCGCAATAACTTTATGCCACAATAAACTTATTAAAGGTCAAATTCCACAACAACTCTTTATTTATACTGATAATTTTATGTAGATCATAGTACTGAAGTAAACTGAACATGATTTCTGTTGAAACAATTTGGCTTCCATAAAATTGTTTTAACGTGTTAACATCGCTGGTTAGAATGCAGTGAATTTTGTAAATGCAGTGAATTTTGTAGCTTTTTCGTTTTCTTTTTCTACACCTCTAGCATAGATCAACAAATAACTGATTCCAACATGTCAAGTAAAACTTCGTATTTCATCGTAAGAGACATTCCTGACTGCGAAAATTTTTATTGCCAACTTATTAAATTAGAATTCTATGTTCCTGGTTTTCCCGATCCGCACTAAAGTGGCCGAGTGGGTAATTCTGGGAGCTTTTCTTGGTATGATTCATGGCGAATGAATTGCCAGAGTACAGTTTTCAGACTTCTCTCGTGTGTAACTTGAATATGAAAGAGTTCCATAAAATGTCAAATAACAACAATTTAGACGTGGCAATAGAGCTGTTATCGGGTAATCTTTGCTGTCATATCCAGAAGACAGCCTTCGCCTGCTTTGCCGTAATGAAATAAACCACACTCATTATATTCCTACCATACAAGAGCATTTAAAATATTAATAAATCTGAATACTGCTTTATAGTTTATCATTACTCTTACCATATCTCATCAGTCAACTCAGGAAGTTTCAACGTGTCAAATTTTGTGAGTGAGGTATGTTACGTGTTTAACACTAGTTTTTATTCTCAGCAATAAACAAGTTTGCCACTTGTTCCAGCTGGCTTTGGCATTTAATTTCCGGTTCTTTTGACATTTAAATAAATAGCGATGTCGCATTCATTTAATTCTCTTTCTTACATTTCAATTTTTCCTCAACCTTATTTTATAAAATTTCTTCAGTAAGAAGCATATTTTTTTAACATATTTTTACGTCAGTTCACTAGAATCAATGCAAAAAAAGAAACTAAATACTTTAAAATATGCTAGTTTATGTCAATATCAGTATGTTAGAATTATCCGAAATGGTTTCGTCTTAAGGGTACTTTGGGACTATCCCGTCGACCTGAAAATACTCGAGCAAATCCTTTCGCGCCATCATAATGAAAAGCAATTTCCAAAATAAACGTTCTAAACACATTAAAGTTATAAATACGGATCCAAGTGTTCTCGGGTAGTTTCGCCGCGTTTCTTGTTTCTCCAAACACCACAGTTGCTCTATATTTTGACTATGTGTATCAGTTTCAGGATCCACAAAATTATATCGGTGATTCACTTTAAAATGTTGGAATCCCGCTGCTTCCAATTCACCAGTTTTTTAACTTTTCCACGAGTCTGAGAAAACTGTCGTTCCTTCTGCAATGCTGTTCCAAATTTTAGTCATTAGAGTTACTGCATTTCGACTAGGAACCTTTCCGGTGAAACACTTGTTGGTCTCTCTGCAGCAAAGTCCCCCAAATAACCATTGTTCTGGAAGAACACGACCGACTTGGTTTTTGCGATTTGTAAAAAGGCTGTCATCTATCTCTATAATTTTGTTTAGACCTCCTATTTGTTTCGAATCACGTTGTAGAAGGCTATGAGTGCACACATCTCTCATATAATTGTTCCAATCAACAATTATCTTTCCTGTTAAATCCAGATGCTTTTCTTCCCATTCAATTAATGCTAATTCTTGCGACCAGCAGTAAATAAACCGAAGGGCAGTCAGAAACGGAGTTTTGAGCCCTCCAAACACGTGCCTTTTCGAATAGCTACTCGTTTATCGCACCCCTTTACATTGCCCCGCCATTGCTTGTCAGTTTTGCTATATACAACGTCATATCGTGGCCATTAACGCACATTTTCTTAAAAGAAATGATTCCATACTCTTGAAAATGTGCCATTGCACTATCTTTGGTGTGGTATATCTTTGGTGTGTATCTTATCTTGGTGTTAAGCAAATCCCAAATTTGAATCATTTTTCAGCGGAGTGGAAAAAAAGGCAGTATATTTCAACACGCTAAAAAAACTAACTCGCGTAGTCAAGGATTACACAGTATTTGCGGTTATTGGCGCAGAAGCTACCTTTTGGCGATAATATTCGGTTTATCGAAAATGGTTGATGAGATAGAGAAACACAAACTCGAGGTACCCGGGCGTACAGTCCACTCATATGTAATCTTCGGTGTACGGTAGCTGCAGATATCGCCTTACCAATGGACTCTCTAACAATAGATGCCATACGTGTGGAGGTCGCTCTGCGATTTCGCTTGGCTACAATAGCAATATATGGATCTTCTGCGGGAGCTGTAACCCTTGGGCGACCGGCTACGGGCCTTCGGACAACAGTCTGTGTGGTTTGGAATTGTTTCCATAAACGTGAAATTACAAAATGATGGACGCCGAAGAAAAGAGCAACATCTGTGATCGACTGTCCTGTTTCAATGCGCCCCACAGCACGCCAGCGCTCAGAATCTTCCATTCGTCTTCTGGAAGTCATAGAAACACGTATATCTTGAAAACAAATTGTACGAAAGTTTTAAACACCTTCTATCAGCATTTACAATCAACTTCTGTAACCCTTCATAAAGCTGGCTTCTTATAAGACTGCCTTTTTTGCATATTTCTTGACATGAAAGCGCGATCGGCTGTTACCTAACATATTTGCGTACTTCCATCTACCTCTGCAGCGAATTGCATCCTCTTCAATTCTGAGTGGCTTCCGGAAATTAGCATTTTCCTCTCCGTGCTTAACTTTTGGAAGTGAGTGTATCTTCAATACATTTGTTCCAAAAATACGCTTTAACGTTAAAAAACGCTTTAATGTTAATATATATAATACTGTATTATACTGTACTCAGCGTTTCTTTAGAAAAAATGAATATTGTTAATTCTTCTCTTAGTTCACATGGCTTGTTTATAACACAATTCGTTTCATACTTATGGGTGTGTTACATAGTTGAAAGTTGATAATTATAATTTATTTTCATAAATAAACTTCTAAATTTCCGTAACTAATTTGGCACCCCTTGCAATTGTTCATCCGGGCAAGTGCCTCCAGCTTTACCATTGTCCCGCCTCTGAGCATCAAAAACACAAACTAACATCAATTTTCTTCACTTTCACAGCTTATCTTTTGAAAACAAATGCATGCTAAGCATTCCAAAATGCAAGCATTTTAAATTCACGTATTTTAATAATTAGAAGGAATCCTGTAATTTTATTTTTGTAGCTCAGAACAATTTGCACATCCACTAGATGGCTTTAGAGTTGTTACGGAACTATGTAATATAAAGGCAATATACCAAATTAGATAACGAAATACTCGGAATTATAGAAGGAAAAAGAAGAATCCGTAAAGAAGAGGCTAAAGAAATGTTTATTCACTGGAAAGAAAAATTATCTTAAATTATCCACTTGTAGATTAACATAAAAGACCTAAAACAAAGAGCTCTTGAGATAAAAACCATTGAGCAATGATCACTGGGAGAAAAAAAAAGTCTCGAAACAAGAAGAATTGATTAGAATATACCATTGGGTTAGGCTGCTCAAAAATGTGGCAAAGCACAGGAAGGCTGCCCGTCTAGAGAAAAGGATATCTTAGTGGCGAACTTTCTAAAAAAAACTAGTCCGTCTTCACGGGGGTTACACATCGCAAAAACTAACGATGCAGCCAGCCCCATTTTACTTGGGATCAAAACTTTAACATTCAGCCGTCTTAACCCTCTGCCAGTATTGGCTAAACAGGTGAAATATTACCTAATTTTAAAAATATAGAACTGAAGGTATAGGATTCGATATGAAATTTCTAAAAGGGAAATGGAAGTTTAGGGCTCCATAAGAAATTTCTAATAAGTTTCAGTAATATTTTTATTGAATTGAATTAGATAAAATTACCTCTGTTGTTGATTTCTTTTCAGCTTCTTTTCGAAGTCCTGCTTTGAGGAAGCATAGCTTTGGGAATTTACACCGGTTTGCAATTTCCTTTTCATTGCACGGGTTCAGTGCAACTTTAGTTTTATCACTTTGCTATAAGATTTTATTGACACAATTTTGATCGACGACACTTACTCTGCCCGTTCTTTCACTTTCTCTTTTATCTGCTTTCTAATCTTTGAAAAGTAGTAGGTCAGTTTTTCATCAATCCGAAGAAAAAAATTATGTTCGGAAAAAAAAAAAAAAAAAAAA
>KK121883.1:112252-163788 GCA_000611955.2 Stegodyphus mimosarum | reverse complement strand
AAAAAAAAAAAAAAAAAAAAGCAGCTGTGCAATCCTTGTTAAAGAAATTTTTTCTAAAAATCTTCCACAGATTCTAAGAATCCCTGACATAAATATAATACTTTATAATAACTGTTTTCCGTAGAAAAAAGGAAGTGTGGTTAAAAACCAGAATTGTGTGACATTCGAAAGAGAGATTTCCGCAATAACGATTTCATTGTAGTAATAGCTTGGTTGTAGATTAGTTGATTATTGCAAAGGTTGTTTACTTTAGAGTGGTGCTTTCCCAGAGGACCTTTCTAAAAGAAACTTGCTCGTATTCAGGTTACGCATGGAAAACACCGAGGAAACGCTATATAGCCAGTTTGTTAGCTACAAGTGGACGTGGACAAGCTACCTCTCTAGCTAATAAGCCCTTCTAGCGATCCTAATAAGCCCTTCTACCTATCTAACGATCTTATTCTTTAGACTGCTAATAATCCCATGAGAATAGCACAGGCTCTGCATTTCAATTTGTTTTTCGTCACCTATTTGCCATGTCTTTTTAACCCATATTTCCTCAATACAATTTGTTACTTCAGTAGCTCAACTTGTCTATTTGTTTAATTAATGTTTAAGATCCAGAAAGTTCGAAAATGAATAAACCGTAGGGAAGCAATTTGATTAAAATTTGGTTGAAACTGTTAGCTTCTTATTACATTCAACCTATTATTTCAGAAGATGGTAATAGCTTTATATTTGATTTGTTAAGATGGTAAAAACATTTCTCTAAACATTGGCAGAAATATGCTGCGAAGTTAGAGATAAGTATCATCTAAATAACTGAGCATTTTTGGACATCTCGCATTTTGCTATATGTTCCTGTTAAAGATTGGTTACAATTTTAGATCTGAAACATGATGTAAAACAAATATTAAAATTACATAATAATACAGGCATCAGTATTTAAAGCAATATCTGTAACACAACATCATAAAGCTGAGAGAAAGATTAGAATTTTTCAGCGAACTGGAATTCCCTGATAACTTTATTATCAGAAATCGAATCAAGATTTTCATAATACCAGACTGACTACTACACTTCAAGAAAATACGAGAGGGATATATTTAATTCTTTACATCTCGCTCCATGTAAAGGGTGAATGGGTGGGGAGGTTATCCTTACTTACTTTGCCGGACAAATTCCAATAAGCGACAATTATTGTCCGGTTTTAGTTTAGGAAGTATCCGAAAGACAGAGGAGTTCTGAAGCCGAGAATTTTGAGAAATACACTCACGTTTGTGAAAATTGCAATACCAAGAAGGAATCGTCATAATTGAATGCAATTTAATACACAGTTGAGTGGTAGTGGTACAAATAAATGATTAAATGTTCAAAGCAAACAAACAAGAACAAGACATCAGAATCAGTATTTTGTGTGGCCACCACGCGCCGCAATAAGTGCTGCTACACGACGTGGCATGGAGTCAAACAAAGTTTGAATGTCTGACTGAGGAAGAGCATTCCATATCGTTTGTACGCGTACCCAAAGTTCGTCTGCAGACGCAACAGGACGAGGATCACGAGCAAGACGCCGACCAATGACATCCCACACATGTTCAATTGGCGACATATCCGGGGAACACGCAGGCCAAGGAAGAAGCTGTACCTGCTGCGCTGCAAAGAAGGATTTAACAATCCGAGCAGTATGAGGGCGGGCATTGTCCTGTTGAAATACAGCGCCTGGCAAGCTTTGAAGGAAGGGAACAGCTTCGGGCTGTAGAACTTCACGGATATACCGGTTGCTGTTCAGATTGCCCACAATTCGTAGCAATTGAGATCGTCTATGATATGCTATGGCGCCCCAGACCATAACTCCGGGTGTTCGTCCACTGTGGCGTTCGATAATGCACTCCGGAAGGTGGCGTTCACCGGCATAGCGTCTGACACGAATGCGGCCATCATGGTACCACAAATTAAAGCGGGATTCGTCAGAAAACACGACATGCTGCCAATCAGCACGCCAGTCTCTATGCTGATTGGCCCATTGTAGCCGCAGGCGGCGATGGTCGTGCGTTAGGGGGATCCTGTATAAAGGAGTCCGTGCGCGCAGTCCACACTGCAGCAGACGTCTACGAATTGATGAAGCACACAATGAAACACCTGTAGCTATTGACCACAGTGCTGCCAATTGTCTAGAGGAAGCTGTACGGTCCGTCCGCGCCATGCGGACCAGGTGTCTATCATCGCGAGCTGACGTCACATTTCGGGGTCCACTCCCGGATTTCCGAGTTGTCCGACACTCGTCCGTCCACTGCTTCCAAACGCGCATCACTGTGCTGCTGTTACGCTGCACACGAGAGGCTACTGCACGATACGACAATCCAGCTTCACGAAGGCCGATGATTCTCCCTCGTTCAAACTCTGTAAGTTGTTCAAATCTCGCTCTCTTTCGTCGACGAGGCATAAGTACAGATTGAGTTAACGTTTACCACTAGCAGATAACCACCGATAACCATACACGCCTCGCTACAGCCGTCTATTTATTCGGATCCATCAGCCGTTCAGAGGGCGCTGCTCAGCATACGCATGCGCTACGGATTTGCAATTCTAATCATTTGCATATCATGCGCTACTTTGCATTTCCTGAAAATTTCAGCTCACTCGCGTAAGTCCTTCATGGTGTTGCAATTTTCACAAACGTGAGTGTACTATGCTTACTATGCGGAAATCGCACCTGTCTTCTTCATTATTCCAGACCGATATCTAAGTGTTTCACTGCAGAAACAAATGATAGAAACGCTTTTCATTCCCTATGATACATCTTTGTTGATTTCTAAACATCATCATTTCTTTCAAGGAAAATAAATTACAGCGTACTTTCTGTAGAAGAAGGCTTCTTAGATTGGCTGAATATTTGAATATCATATTGATACGGTATCTTATTTAAATAAGACTGCCACAGATCTACGTTAGAATCTATTACATGGGATATAGACAAACACTTGTAAGCTCCCAAAAAAGGTTTAAAAGAAATTCCTCAAAATTACTTTTATCTAGAAACAAAGCACTGAATCCGTTTTGGATAAAGCTATCTGTGTTTGAATGTTTTTGGTATTGTATAAGTGACATCCATGAAAGTTATCCATTCTGATTTTTACACGTTTTAAAGTAATACAGAAGAACTTTTATATATTCTATGCAGCATAAGTTATGAATACTTTCTAACTGTTTTTGCAAAGCTCGTAAAGTTGTTTTGAGTGGATTAGTTGCCTAATGAAATTGGCTTATATTTGGATTACACGTGGAAAAAAATGTCCTCAAAATTCTCATACAACCGCTTCCCCGGGATTCGAACCCAGAAAGAATTTTTCAGTGTTCAGTGGTTTTGAACGATAAGCAGCTGCTTAATCATGAAGCATAATCACGATATTCTGGATCTGCTATGCTGATGTCAGCTCTGTTCTCTTTTATGGCAAATAGATTCTTGGAAATGGTTTTATTTTTCATGCTTTTAACCAAGTTCGTTATTCATTTCAAATCGAATAAGCAATTTGAGATGAATCATTTTTCTTTTCATTTCCCTCGACTTTTTAGTTGGACGCAACGAATTTAATTTAAGCAGCACACCATATTATCGAAAACCACTGACAGTCTGCTGAAAACTTATGGGAAATTTCAGCTATATTTCAACCACTGCTTCAGCAAAAATGCTGAATGCGCATGTGAAATGAATGGCCTACACGTGAATGTAGTAATATTTCATCCATTCTCCCCACTCCTGTATCGTAGCCTGGCAAGTTTACTTCTAAGAATCTGCACTAAACTGTCAGCTAAAACGTTGTTTCAAGATAAAGGACTAGAAACGAGTTGATTAAAATGTAATTCATTGCAAAAAAGTCATTTGTGCAATTATTAATGTCTGAAAATAGCATTATCTGTAAGTATGCATGCATAGTAATATACAGTGAAGCCTCAGTTTACGAATTTAATTTCTTCCTGAAGGCTGTTCCTCAACTTAAAATTTCGTAAACTGAAAGAATTTTCCCCGTAGGTATTAATTGAAACTGGATTAATTCGTTGTTAGACCACAGATGACTGCCCATTTAAACTTTACAGCAGTACTTCGTGCGCAAGTTTAAGACCAATGGAAATTAGATAATGTAACGCAGAAAAGATAAACACAGTGTTAAACAGATAAAATAGACGAAAACTTAATTTAATTTTACTGCACCTGTACGCATTTGAGAGTGAATGGCTGAAAATGAGTAGAAAGATGCTGTTTGGCTGAGAAATTAGGTTCCATAAGAAACATCAGGTAACTCTCTTTTGGGAACATCTTCTACTATCTATTCTTTAGCTTTTAAACGCTAGCTGACCCTGTTCGAGACTTTTTGTATCCTTGTTTCACTCAATTTGTCCAACGTGATTTGTTGTTGCCTGCGTTTTAAAATGTTTCTACAGTGACACACGGCACTGTCACTGAGAATACTTATACTGCAGTTTCAGTATCAGGGTGATATCATTATATGAAAACGGTATATTCATACTCCATCGTATCTTGTACAAATTTTGCGGAGCAGAGAATTACAATAATTTCCTATCTTTCTCTTCTTCTGAAGATACTTCGTCTTTAGCCATCTTCTTTTACTGCTTCTGAAGGTGTTGTAGTTCTTTCTTGCTGAGATCATTTTTAAGTTCTTAGTAACTTCTCTGCTTCTTGACTGCTAACTTCAAAGCCCATAGACAAAATACTATAGATTAAAAAAATGCCAGTGTTTTTAAAAAATCTATGTCTGCTGGTCAGTTTGGACGTAATTTCGTCCGGACCAAATTTATGGCTGTGTAAATCACTAGTCTTGTTAATTAGAGTTCAGAAATGGAAAAAGTTAAAAAATGTTTCCAAAAGACTTTTAGTATTAATTAAGGTAATAAATGTGTAGGGATTTATATTTATTTTAAATAACCATTTTAATTTAATTTTATGCTTACTTTCCTATAAGCCTACATTCCCCTAATTGCCAATGTCAGAATATTTAAATTTGATAGCGCGCGTGAATTAATGCAAATTCTACCTTGAGGAGAAAAGGTTTAAATACTGAGTTCTAGAAGGAAAGTTAGAGAAGCGTTTGCGAATACTGTACTTTTGTAGCGTGAGCTTCTGCTTGGCATTTGCTAGTTAACATGGCGTAACAGCTATTACTTTGCTGCCACTAGAGATTGGACGCTGTTTCAGGGAACAGGATATTCTGAGCCCTGTAGTGTAATTCTACTATTTGTTAATATCTTCGAATTTTTAGTTTAGTTCTTGTTATTTGAGTTACCGCCCGAGTGAGGCGTAGTGTGTTAGCGTCAAGTCGACGCATTGTGAATTTTAAAAGAGTTAATAAAGGCTTCTTTTTACCTTCTCCTGTGTGGTTTCTACACGTATTTCAGCTGTTACATTAGAAGCTTGACCAGAGAGTCCTACAAAGGTTTTCCTAAAAACACGCTTAAAAATCACATGTTGATAACTTGTGTTTTTGTAACTCGAGACACCTTTATACGTCCGAGGCATTTTTTATTCAGATAGTTTGTCCGTGAACCGAATTGTGAAATGAGTCGTTCGTGATCCAAGGCTCCATTGTACTTCATCTTTGTACATATCCGTATCTAATAATACTCAGTATAATTTTGTTTTAAGTATATAAGAAACCAACTAATCTTATTTTACACTTCTTCTAGTACAGAGGATTAATGCATAAGTTGAAGCAAAATTTGTACTTAAAGAAACACGTAACTATGCTTGTAACAGATTTATTCCATTAAAGGAAAGGTCTCAGTCAGAAGAGAGAAGAGAAGTCAGAAACTGATTCATTGCTCCCCCGGAAGCCAAACCCCATCTTTTACATAAATATAAAATATGGCTTCTTTTTAACTATTTCATTTCCCACGCTTAGCGTTTGTTTATCGGATTTTGTTCTTTCTTGGGAACTAAACCACGGTGAAAGTTGTTAGAGACATTTTGTGATATTTTTCATTAATTGCACTATTCTTTAAACTACATAAAATATTTTCTTTATATAATTGCATATAGTATAATACTTAATTGACATTCATAAGAAAATAAACATCAGTGCCTTTTATTTTCCTAGGTCTCAAATCGAAAAAAAAATACAATAAAAATAAAATATAAATTATTATATTTCAATCATATCTTTAAAGGGAAGCAGTGAATAAAAAAAGGTCATTTCTCGAAGACCATTTCATGGTGAAAAACCGCCAGCTTCAAAAGCAAGAGGAGATTTGGACTTAAAATTATTATGTAACTCCAAAAGTTATGGAACACATTCGGCCATCACAAACAAATCAATGACAAAATCTTCATTCATGCTAGCATTGAGTTATTTACCGTCAAAAGAAGACAGTAGTTTATCACTGAACACAACAACTGGAATATCAAATTCTAAGTACTAAAACACAAATACTAAATGTGATTACATATAAAGCCATACATTCTCATTTGACAGTTGGAAAATCTAATATTATGATGCAAAAATAATAAAGTATTTCAGTTAAAAGTATATGTTGTAAAACGTGAATCTGTATCACGATTAAATTGGAGC
Organism: Stegodyphus mimosarum; assembly: GCA_000611955.2. NCBI lineage: Eukaryota > Metazoa > Arthropoda > Arachnida > Araneae > Eresidae > Stegodyphus > Stegodyphus mimosarum. The sequence continues at coordinate 157,225 of KK121883.1, read as the reverse complement.
TGGTCTTAATGCACACTATATAAACCTAAATGCCGTTCGGGTAGGAACTTGGCTATCAGTGAGTTTATCATGATTCTAACCGGGATAAAAACAGAGAAAATCTGTTCAAGTTATATGAGAACTGCGATTAAAAGTCATTCAAATTAATTGTTACTATTACTATATTTCACTTTTCTTTCCTATGAGTACAGGCACTCAAGGTAATGACTATATTTAGAATTAGACGAAATCCGAACGTAACTCAGACTTTAGAGCAAATTGATACTCACCTCCAAAAATTAAATTGAAAAAATTTACGAAACGAAATTTAAAACAAAACTGTTATTTCTAAAATGTTGAAAAAGAATTTGTGATTTAAAGCGATCTTAAAGGTCTACCAGCGTCCGAGCAGTAAAATCGCCAAACACTGGTATTTCGATCGGCGGTTCAAATCCTGCAAACAGGCTGGCTGCATGGTTGTTTTAGTTTTTCCCCGTATGTAACACAAGCCATTTTCCCTTAGAAAGTCCTCCATCCCTCCTCTTGGGCAAATATCCTTCGACGCTTTGCCGTTATTACATAAACCAACCATTTCTACTCTTAATAAATAGCAGTACTCAACTTCCCTTTCGATTTAACTCTTCAAACCGTAGCTTCAACATCTTCATTGTTCTATGAGACATGGTTCAGTATCTCATAGGATTCGATAAAGGTTTAATACTCACAAAAACAGGAATGATAAACAACTCAGTGTATAAGGTATAAACATATTTTCTTCAGCAGTTACATTAAATTTATAACTTCAATCAAATTGCTTTTCTTTTAATTTTCATACACTTATTCCAATTCTGACTGTCAGTGTCTTAAGAACATTAAAAACTTACCACCTCAGAATCATCTCCCGCGATTTGACAACTATCGCTGACGACCATGATTGTTGAGAAACGTGAAATAATCTTCTGAAAAAAGACATAATACATTAAATTTCAGGCATAAATTAAGTAAAAAGAATAGGAGAGTATTACTTGAATTAACTGAGCCTTCAAAGAAAAAGAAACTATTGGAGAGAGAAAAAAAAGAAATAAATTGAGTTTTTAATTCCCACATATACAGCATTTCCTCGTTTATTTTCTTCCTTGCGTATTCCCTTCCCCTAGCTTTTTAGCGCTAAGTTCTGAATGTTTTAAAAATATACACATAATTTCCCCCGTCCTCTGTTTGTATTATTTTTTTCCTTTGAGGGCTAGTTTACTAGTGAATTTTATTCCTTTGATTACTTTTATTTTTATTCAGCGTTATTCAGTTTGTATTTTCATTTTTGCGTTAGCATTTCACTTCCATTCGTTATTTGAAACGTTAAGCTACCGGGACGTCGCAGGTGTTCTCCACTTAAGAAACTTTTCAAATATGAGCTTTCACCTTACTTCTACTATTTACGCCCCAGCTCTATTGCGTTGTTGTGACTAATCTTACTTGTCTGAACTAATTAGAACGAGCCCACGAATTTTATGGTGGCAAGGGGTCAAAAGTTGCATCTGTCGTTGAAAGAGATCTAGTACGATTTTGCTCAGTTCCGCTCAAATTTTGAATGACAGCAACCTGGGGGAGGGTCCGAATATCTCTCGAAATTAAGTTACAATAATCCGCCGAACAAATATTAATCTAGAAGTCAAATAACAAAAATCAGCGTTAAAACCATCGAAACTAGTCCTGTAAAAATGTAACGCTGGTTTTTGTTGTTTGACTTCTAAGTTAACAGCCTCTCGAGATAACTTTAGGATTGTCATATATTCTGTGCGCTCCCATGCCACACACACACTATACATTTACGAATACCCATGCCTTCTCAGGGATTCGAACTCGGGCCCTTCGGTACATCAGTCAGCGTCACTAACCGGTTTCCCATCTGGTCGGTCCATTCCAGCTCTTCGTAGCCTTCGATTACCAGGATTTCAGTTCTGAACCTCCAGATGCTAGCCGGACTTGCTTCCAATTACACCCCAAAGGCATGCGGTAAGAAGGGAAAAATACCTTGTACCATTATTAGAAAGTGATAGAAATTGTACAGCAGTAACCGACCATGGCAAGAGAATATTGGATTTTGTTTACTTAATTTATGAAAAGCGCACAAAATCTATCAACTTAAGGTCCAACCGAGTTTTAACCAAGAACACGGGAGGGATGAAGTCCGAGGGTCATGTACTTCTCTTTTCCAGCAGAAAGAAAACAGTCTCGCATTTTTTTTGTCCAGAAAGAAAGAAAAGAAAAGGGCTCTTACAGCTCATTTGGAAAGGGCGCAACAATTTCTTTTCAAGGGATTCTGATGACGGAAGAAGATTTTAATTTACTGGCTAAGATCTGACGAAGATTTCAAAGCCGGAATATGAATGATGGCAGATATTCATAAACGATAAAATGAGCACTCAAAAGATTTAATGCAGCTCCTTTCAAGCACATTTTATTTATTTGATCTTTCTAGATTACACCCTTTCGACATTACTAAAAATGTAATACCCTAGATAAACTGGTTCGCTTGAAAAAAAATTATTGCTATACGACAGACTATTGAAGCGATTTTTAAACTTTAATTTTTCCCCTAAGTAGGCGAATAGCTGCTCTTCATGCGTTTGCTGGAAGCAACCGAAACGTTCGGGCATTCAACCGTCTCATCACCAAGACCGCTGCGCATAGTGTTACTCAAGTTAGACCGATATTGTACCCATGAGAGAGGGAAGGCTGCACACAAAAACCAAAATTTGCGCTGTATTCGGACTTACACCCCGGCATTTGGACTAGCAGTCTGTTTCTCTAATCACAATACCGTCTAGGGCAACGCAGTTTTTAAATTAATGCAATAATATAACTAGAGTAGAAAATAGTTCAGACACGACGAAGCAACTTACTTCCCCCCCAAGTATTAGTGGTCTCTAATTATTAATGATTGAATAATTAGAAAAATAAAAATCATATTTAAAGGAGAAAAGCTTATAGAAAAATTTAAAGCATTTCCTTTAGGTTTCCTTTAAAAAATATGAAAGAAAAAGTAATAAAAATTTTTATAACGGCCAAAAGGAAAAAAGAAAAAAAAAAGGAAAACGTAAAGCAAAAAGGAAAAGAAAAAATAAATAAGAAATAAAAATTTAAGAAGCACAAATGTTTCTAATTAAAATTTCTAATTCCTATTCTAGATTATTAGAGATGTTAAGGCAACAAAAATCAGCGGAACATCCGTAAAAATGCACACCAGTTTCGAAGGTTTAAACATAGAACCTCTTTCTTCAGCTGCAAAAATGCAAATGACGCAAATTTACGAATATTACGCAGGTTATTGTTGCCTTAGCACTTCCAATAATCGTTATTCGGCCTGCTAGTTTGACTCAGGCTGCAACTTTACCAATATTCCGCTAATTCTTGTTGTCTTAGCACCACCAATATTCGTTATTCGGAGTGTTATTTTAACTCAAATCCTATTCTAGAGTTAGAAATCATAATTTTTTTCCAGTGATAGATAGTATGTGTTTACATGACTTGCTATAGATTTCTTATATATTTGTTTATCGACTTCAACTTTCATTTTTAGGTGCTGCTCACAATTCAGACATTGTTACATTTATTTTTCAGATATTCCAAGGATAATCTAACTCAGCGCACTGTTTAGAATGGTACATTTGATGGTAGGTTAGCAATATGAGAACAATTTTTCAGTATCTGAAATTTAATGCTTGTCAAAGAGAGTTTTCGAAACTGGATTGAATTCTTTCTTCAAAGTTTGTAGAGTCATTAGGATTTTTTATGCTGGAGATGTGAAAAATGAGCGATACCATCGCTGGGACGCGAACCTGGAACTCTCGAACACGCGCCGAGTGTGCTACCGTTACCACACGGAGGCATAGTGGAAGGAGGGAGAAAAATATGTTATAGGTTTAGCTCTAGAAGTTTCCCTTTTCCTTCGATTACCACTCCGAACGGTTTGGTGGGCCCACTAGCCGTAAACCGCAGAACGCTGGTAGTTATGTCTGAGTTTCGAATCTCGGTGAACGGTCTGGCTGCATGGTTTTCCCCATGTGTAACGTATATACGCCCCAGCTTCCCCTAGAAAGTCCTCCACGAAGGCAGCTCTTTCCTTAGGCAGATAGCCCTCGAGTGTTTTGCCATAATCAAAGAAAGCAAAACAAAATGGTTTAGTGGTTAGCAGAGTTTCTTCAGTTGATACCCCGTTGGACTAGACTTTGAATGAGGATACAACTTGGACATGTGTGGCGTTCTGTCAATGAAAACATCTAAAAATTGCCGATTCTAAACATCTCTCGAAGCATCGGTAGTAGAATAAGGATATGAGATTGTCGGATTCTATCCCCGCAGTGTGGTTGGTTAAAACTGGGAAGATCTTAGGCAGAAAAATCCTTTTATGTTTTGCCTTAAATAAATAATGCAATCCAGTTTTTTTCCATTGATTAAAAAAAGAATCTTGCAGAGAAGCGTAAAGGAGGAAAAGAGATTCACATCGAAACTTCTTCGGAATTTAAGGAGGGAAAAAATATTCAATAACATCTTCTATCAAACCTGGACAACCTTCTCTTATATCGTTGACGTTAAAACCATGAAACTCAAAATCATTTTGCTTACTATGAAATTTTCAATGGAAACAGCAATAATTGTGAACTTACAACTGATTATACTGTAAAGCGAAGAGCCTTTGAAAAAGCTTTTAATTTGTTACGAAACAAAAAGTATGTCTTGTGTTTACAAACAAAGTACACTGTTCTCAACTCATTCTGTTGCTGGAAGGTGCGACTAAAAAAAACCACTTTCCGTAATCTCTGGCCATCCATAAATATATTTATATTTCTTAATATACTTTCCTATCAGTAAGCTGAAATTTGAAACTAAATGACACAAAAACATCGTCATTAACTGAAAATCAAATGGGTAAAACATCATTAACACTTAATATTGCTTTTCAGTTTACATGAAAAATACACTACAGGGAAAAATAAAAGGCTGATTTCGTTTGCTGGCAAGAGAAGTAATGAAATATTTCAGAAATCAGTCTTCGCTTAGTTATTGAAGTCTAAGAAACATAAAATCAGAGTCGACTGAAATGATATCAGAATATCAAAACGTATTATCAACAAAATGAAACTGGAACTTCTAGCAATTGGGCTGATAACTAGCATTCGTAGATGCAATGTGGTAACATTCTTTTGTTTATTGACTGAACATGATTGTTGTCTTTACCAGTTTTACTAAGTTACTTGACACCACAAACTGCTTGAACATTGCTGATATATAGCTTGTAAAATGATATAAATGCAATCATTTTCTAAGAATACCAGTTCAAGTGAATTGAACATCAAATTAAATAGATTCTTAAGCTTTATTTTAAAGCTACTTTAATTAATATATAGATTAGGGTTTTGTAAAATAATAATCATAAATGAATGTAAAGAATTTGTAAATAACATTAGAATTCTTGAGATTTACAATATCATGTATTCAATTTACAATATCATGTATTATTATTATTTGGAAAGATTTACAATATCATGTATTATTATTATTTGGAAAGATTTACAATATCATGTATTATTATTATTTGGAAAGCGGATTGATTTTAAGTTGTTCCTAGACCGGCGTCTTGATGGCAGTCCATAATAGCAACTATTTAGCTTCGAAGTCATTGTTTTATGGAATCAGAAGCATGGCATCTTAGAAAAATTCTCATCTTTCTCACCTAATAATTATCTAAATCAAAGTACATATTGATAGATCATAGCTTGATAATACGCGATATCACAGCTAATTTTTGCGAAAGTGATAAAAGCAAATGGCTATAATGTATTTGTAGATATATGAGCCCTGCATATATATTTTTTTACCTGAGGCAAACAGGTAAATGCGCTCCGCTGTATATGCAACAAAATGTTTTCTGCTCTTTGATGACGAAAGTAATAATAATAATAATAATAACAAATAAATAGATAAAAATAAAAATATATATAAAAGAGGAAAGAAGATAATTCTCTGTTGCTGGTTTTTCCGTTCGGTCCATAAGCTTCCGTGTGGGTAACTCTGGAAGCTTGTCCTGGTATGGTTTATGGAAATGGATTATCTGAATACAATTTTCAGACTATTTAAGGCATTAATGTCTGAAACAGTCAAAAATCATGAAAAAAACACTAAACTCATGAAAATTACAATTTTCAATGGAAGCAACGTGAAAATTACAATTTTCAAGAGTAACTTGAATATGAGAGTGTTCGTTTAGAATATCCTCCATAAAAGTATCCCTCCAAAAGCAGATAATCTCACGTGTTTTACTACAATAAATTAATCAACAAACCAGAATTTTATACTCGAGCATCTTTCATCAATCAAACGAATTCTTATTGCAAGGCATATTTGATCTTGAGCAGAACGGCAAACTTAAATGAGCCAGCTAGCATATTACATGCCTGCTAATTAAATGTGGTTAGAGAACGGTCTCAGGTACCAATTTTTTAAGTTATTGTTCTCCAGAGGCAGACTGTCTTCGCGTGTTTTGCCGTAGTCAAATAAACCACATTCATCATATCTTTACAACATAAGCGCAATTTAAAAATTAATAACACTGAGTGATTCTTTATGGTTTATCTTCACTTTTACCCGATCTCATCAGTCAACTCGGGGGGTTTCAAAGTGTTAAATTTCGTTGGTGTGACATCTTAGTCGTCTGATACTAACTTTTATTCGCATCAACAAAAAAGATTGTGACTTGGTCTAACTGGCTTTGATGTTTAATTTCAGGTTCTTTTGACCTTTAAATAAACACCGATGCCGCATTTATTTGTTTCTCTTTCTTCCTATTTCAGTTTTTCCACAAACATATTTTAAAAAATTTCTTCAGCAAGAAGCATATTTTTTCCGGCTATTTCTTCAGCGAGAAGCATATTTTTTTAAATATATTTTTACATCGGTAAATTAGGATCAATGGAACGAAACTAAACATTTTAAAATATGTTAATTTATATCAATATATGTTATATAAGAACTAGCCGAAACAGTTTGCCTTAAAACTTTAACGAAAAAAATCGGAAATTTTGTACCTCCTTTTTAAATTCTTTTACGAGGCACGTCCAGAAAGTAAGTTCCGTTTCAATTTATCTCCGCTGCAGCTCTGCGATCGCAGTTCCGCACATGCGCAGTAGACGCTCTGTATCAAGGAGAAGAAACGCGCGCCATTTGGAGATCGCTGTCAGTCACGTACGCTTTGTTGTGCTTGTTTACAATGTCGGTGTTGATTGAAAATCCCGCCGCTTGTGAAATCAGATCTGTGATTCGTTTTCTGAATGCGAGGAAAGTGAAACCTAGTGAAATTTATCGGCAAATTTGCGATGTTTACGGACCAAAAGCGATGAGTGATTCAATGGTGAGAAGATGGGTCCGAAAGTTCAATGACGGACGTAGTGATGCGCACGATGAAGAACGAAGTGGGCGTCCATCTTTGGTTACAGAAGAACTGGTTCACGCGATTGATGACAAGATCCATGAAAACCGAAGGTTTACAATTAGTGCTCTCGCTATGGAATTTCCCCAAATTTCACGATCACTAATGCATGAAATTGTTACCGAAAAACTGAAATTTCGTAAACTTTGCTCACGTTGGGTACCAAAGATTCTTACTGAGCAACACAAAACAAAACGGATGGGTAGTGCACTTCAGTTTTTGACCCGTTATGCTGAAAGCGGTGAAGAATTTCTGACACAGATAGTCACAGGAGATGAAACTTGGGTTTCTTACGACACCCCTGAAAGTAAGCGGCAATCAATGGAATGGAGGCACACTTCATCCCCAGCAAAGGTTAAGCCGAAGCAAATCTTGACACCTCGAAAAATGATGTGCACAGTGTTCTGGGACTGGAAAGGCATCTTACTCATTAATTTCTTACCGCGTGGTCAAACAATCAGAGCAGATGCTTATTGCGAGACACTTCGGAAATTGCGCCGTGCAATTCAGAATAAGCGCCGAGGATTGCTGTCAAAAGGTGTTGTTTTTCTTCACGACAACGCACGACCACACACTGCAAATGTGACGAAAAACCTCCTACAGGGATTTGGCTGGGACGTGTTTGACCATCCTCCGTACAGCCCTGACCTCGCTCCTAGCGACTTTCATCTGTTCTTACATCTTAAGTCTTTCCTTGGCGGTCAACACTTTAACAATGACGACGAGCTGAAAGAAACTGTTTCCAACTGGTTGAAGACACAGGCGGCAAATTTCTATGAAGAAGGTATACAAAAACTTGTGCCACGCTATGACAAATGCCTGCAATATTTCGGCAGTTATGTGGAAAAGTAGTTTAAGAGTTGTTGAATTTTGTGCAATAAATAACTTTTCTGTAGCTGTACACAATTTACTTTTATTACCAAACGGAACTTACTTTCTGGACGTACATTGTATATTAAATAATTCACTAACATTTACACTAAATTTGTGGGTTTTTTTCATTATAAATAGTACAGCAACTCACAATAAGGGAAGGCATATCCTGTCTTATACGTTTGCATGCAGCCGTGACAAAGAATGTGACAGACTAAATGTGCTGATTCATTTAATCTGTCCAGCAATATGCGTAACTCTTCCAAACTAACTACTAACGAAACCAACTATACAATTCCTACGCGAATTAAATGTGTATCAATAAAACAAAAAACTCGGCCCACGAGTCTCGTTCAATGGCATATTTTACACAAAAAAATGAAGTAAACGATTAAAAATACGTTTCATTTCATTTCCAAACATCAGTCTTCCGATGTCATTCCTGGCTTTATACAGTCATTAATAGGCTTTATACTACAGTACGCTTAATGTATTTACTTCATCATCCATACTCAGTGAACTTTGGAAAGCTTGTTAATGCGAAATAAGAGCAGCAAGTTTGCTAGTTCAAATTAAAGGAAAATTACAGTAAATCACTCATGTCAGCAATATGATGTCTGAAAGCAGTATATATATTTATATATATATAAGCAGTATATATATTTTTACAAAGGCCGCCAAATTAGCTACGGAAATTTAGAAGTTCATTTGAAAAAATTAATTGCTAAATATTAACTTTAAATTTTGCAACACATCCAGAAATATTAAAAGAAGAAGTCTGTGTTATGTGTATGTTATATATATATAACATACACATAACACAGACTTCTTCTTTTAATATTTCTGGATGTGTTGCAAAATTTAAAGTTAATATTTAGCAATTAATTTTTTCAAATGAACTTCTAAATTTCCGTAGCTAATTTGGCGGCCTTTGTAATTAATTATTTGTCTGAAGCAAGTGCCTCACTTTTGATCCGGCTGTGATAAATATTCAGTCATTTTTGAGCTGAGATTAAAATTAAGACCAAAAATCTAGGTGTGAAGTTCCAGCTACACAGGGAAGAAAAGAGGCAAGAAACTGCCAGATAGGTGCAACTTTGTAAATTTTAACATTGAAATCGTAATACTATAACAGATATTTTATTAGACTATACCTAATACTTGTTAACGGAATTGTGGTTTTCTCATCAGTTTATCATTAAAAAGATACGGATGATATTGAAATACGTTGTATCTTTCTTTATTAATTGAATTCAAAACTTAATAATTTATTGCTCAGAAAATTCCTATGCAGAGACCTCTCTTCGTTAACCTGGCGGAAAATTTGAGAAACGTACAATTCGCTATTGGCAAATTGTCACCACTTATAACGAAGAGCAGATCGGAATTCATAGGCTAATTCTTTTCCTATCTGCATCCGAAAACACATCGGAATTAGTCTTAGCTTCTGTGAATATCCGTCCTGTGTTCAGGTGCAGGTAGTCTTCCTTCCTGTAATCCCTTCTCCGATGCATTGAGTTTAAAGACGGGAACACAAAGCAGTATCTGTCTTTTAAGTATTTTTGTTACGTTTCTTTATTTCTTTGTTACAAATTAGGTATCCTTATATCATTGAAATAATTTGCTATTTTTAAGTTTTGAACATTAAACAGCACTGTGCTTAGTTTTCCCTCCTTCCTTTCTCTCTTTTTTCCCCTGGTTAACAGAACGTTTATTTTCATCCCTCCTTTTTTCTTTTCCCATTGTAACAGGAATAGTATTTCACATTCTGTACGCACGTCTCTTATAGGAAGATAAAATAGTTTGCAAAGTATTCTGAAGTTTTTGCTTCCGAATACTTACACTAGATGGGAACTACACATATAACACGATTTAATTTTGCATATCCCCGACGAATTATTGTTTTCGTAAATTACAATTTCTTGACTTAATTTTAGTAGTCCAAAAGAGGTAAAACTGGACTAAGAGCTATATTTGCATCTGTTTGAAGTCAGAACTTAGCAACATTATTCAGCGCTACTTGCAGAGTTTTAAGTTACTGGAAGTATTTAAACAATTAGAGTAAGATTTAGAGTTCGCTTAATTAGATTTGGCTCCAATAGAGTAAAATACGGAAAGGTAAAGCTGAAATAAAACTGATTTATTTGCTACTGCTTGTAGTTAATATTTTCTCTGATACTTTCGAGGTTTAAATTAACAAAATTTTTTTAAATATAAAAACACAATTTAGAGTTTGTTTAACAAGTCTTAGCTCTAGTTAGTCTTCTTCTGCTAATTCCACTCTCTAATAGTAAGCAAAAATGAATCATTAACATCTATCAGACAATGGCTTACCTGTATAACTCAGAGCAAGATAAACAGTTCATTTGCTTGCAAAATACCCTTGTAAAATGTTACTTTCATTCATTATTTAAACTGAATTTCATTTGCTTTCTGGTGAAGATCCATGAAAAAATAGAAGGTACAAGAAAGAATTAGCATAAAATAACTTGTCAGCTGCTAATTATCATAAAATTATTTTAACTTTACAAGTGTACATAATTTTACAGCTATGTGCATCATTTTCTTTAGTTACCGGCATTGTCATATTTGGCCGGATGTATAGTCTTGAAAACAAGGTATGGGGAATATTTTAATAGCAGATAAGAGCAAAATTTACCTTTAGCTACTATGAAATTGTTATACAAAAAAAAGGGGGAAAGAATGCATCAAAAACGTTTTGTATTGTGATGCACCGGGGGGGACACAAAAATGAGTAAACTTTAAAAAATTAGTACTTTAGTGAGTTTCAATGCATAGTGAGGCAACTATTCCAGAGTACATACAATATCCTAAGGAATTTTGGTATGCAAAATTTTTAATTATAATTATGTTCGTCACAAGACTTCTCATTCATAAAAAGTACACAAAATATTATATAATAAATGCAGAATGTGACAACATTTATTAGTGAGTATTACCGGAAGACGAGGCTAAGACTTAATGTATTAACGATTCCCATAAGAGAAACTGTCTAAAGAAATCATTAACATATTCCATCATACAAGGTCTTCACATTGACGATGATAGAGGATATCAAAGCGTATACCTGGTTTCACCAACTCTTTAACGGAAAACCACATGAATTTAGCTCTAAGATCTGTGATCATTTTCATTAAAAATGAAATTTTACTACTCCATTTTAGACAAATTCGAGAAAATGGCAGAAATAAAATAAAGTGAAACGCCATCCTGGGGCTTAGAAATCGCAAAATCTCATGTTTGCCTTTCTTTTAGGTTAGAAATAATGTGGTTCCATAACACCATAATGCCGAATTTTGATAGCGATGGTTAAAAAACAGCGCCGAACATTAAAAGTAGCAAGGTTTAGCACCATTTGGGGAACATAATAAAAACCCTACAAGCAAATTTTAAAAAAAAATGTATTTCAGGGAATTTACAAAGTCTGGGAAAGAAAGTACCGCAGAAATGGCTGAAAATGTAAACGAGTACAGAAATTTTATTATGCAAATTTAACCCATTAACTCATTTTTTTATTTGCTCTCACTTCTACTTTCGTCGACCTTCACCAGGATGCAAAATAATTAACGTACATAGGAACAGAATTCTTGAAGTTAACACATTATGAGCGGTCCGATACCATGAGTCCGCTCATGATATCGGACAGTGGTGCGTAGCGGGCTAATTTGCCAGCTATGCGAAATATATGCGTGTGAAAATAAACTTGATAGACGTAAAAGTAGTGGTTAGATTTTTGCAAAATTTGGTAATGGGTCTTATCTGGAACTATATTTTATATACATTAATTTATATTTTTATATTTGATAAGTAAATTTCAGAATCCGTGAGATTATGCAGGACTCACTTGTTTTATAAGAATACAATATTATTGTCGATTTTCTTATGAACAAAATTATACAAAAAACAATACAATAAACATTTAAAAAATATAAAGCCATTAGAATTATAGGCCGTTGTTCCTAATTCAACGGGAGCAAAATAAAATAGCCCGATAATATATACATAGGCTAAAGTGCAGAATCGCCCACTTATTTGTTTGGCGCTTTTTAAAAGAGTAAGAAGAACTGGAATTTTGTCAATTTTCTATGTCTTTTTAAGTAAAAATTGGTTGATGTGTACATGGATAAAGTCAAGAAAGGGCGCAATGCATAGTTTGTGCAATTCTCTGATTTTTTTTAAGTGAAAATAGGTCGATGTGTACATGGATACCGAGTACGTGAAATTCTTAAAAATGCGCCAAGCAGTGGGCGATTCTGCACTTTCTTCCATATGTAAAAAAAAGTATGCAAGCAAATATACAGTTTATTTAAATCCTTAAATACACTCACGTTTGTGAAAATTGCAATACCAAGAAGGAATCGTCATAATTGAATGCAATTTAATACACAGTTGAGTGGTAGTGGTACAAATAAATGATTAAATGTTCAAAGCAAACAAACAAGAACAAGAGATCAGAATCAGTATTTTGTGTGGCCACCACGCGCCGCAATAAGTGCTGCTACACGACGTGGCATGGAGTCAAACAAAGTTTGAATGTCTGACTGAGGAAGAGCATTCCATATCGTTTGTACGCGTACCCAAAGTTCGTCTGCAGACGCAACAGGACGAGGATCACGAGCAAGACGCCGACCAATGACATCCCACACATGTTCAATTGGCGACATATCCGGGGAACACGCAGGCCAAGGAAGAAGCTGTACCTGCTGCGCTGCAAAGAAGGATTTAACAATCCGAGCAGTATGAGGGCGGGCATTGTCCTGTTGAAATACAGCGCCTGGCAAGCTTTGAAGGAAGGGAACAGCTTCGGGCTGTAGAACTTCACGGATATACCGGTTGCTGTTCAGATTGCCCACAATTCGTAGCAATTGAGATCGTCTATGATATGCTATGGCGCCCCAGACCATAACTCCGGGTGTTCGTCCACTGTGGCGTTCGATAATGCACTCCGGAAGGTGGCGTTCACCGGCATAGCGTCTGACACGAATGCGGCCATCATGGTACCACAAATTAAAGCGGGATTCGTCAGAAAACACGACATGCTGCCAATCAGCACGCCAGTCTCTATGCTGATTGGCCCATTGTAGCCGCAGGCGGCGATGGTCGTGCGTTAGGGGGATCCTGTATAAAGGAGTCCGTGCGCGCAGTCCACACTGCAGCAGACGTCTACGAATTGATGAAGCACACAATGAAACACCTGTAGCTATTGACCACAGTGCTGCCAATTGTCTAGAGGAAGCTGTACGGTCCGTCCGCGCCATGCGGACCAGGTGTCTATCATCGCGAGCTGACGTCACATTTCGGGGTCCACTCCCGGATTTCCGAGTTGTCCGACACTCGTCCGTCCACTGCTTCCAAACGCGCATCACTGTGCTGCTGTTACGCTGCACACGAGAGGCTACTGCACGATACGACAATCCAGCTTCACGAAGGCCGATGATTCTCCCTCGTTCAAACTCTGTAAGTTGTTCAAATCTCGCTCTCTTTCGTCGACGAGGCATAAGTACAGATTGAGTTAACGTTTACCACTAGCAGATAACCACCGATAACCATACACGCCTCGCTACAGCCGTCTATTTATTCGGATCCATCAGCCGTTCAGAGGGCGCTGCTCAGCATACGCATGCGCTACGGATTTGCAATTCTAATCATTTGCATATCATGCGCTACTTTGCATTTCCTGAAAATTTCAGCTCACTCGCGTAAGTCCTTCATGGTGTTGCAATTTTCACAAACGTGAGTGTAGTTACAAATATATATACAATATATATATATATATATCGCCGTTATCGTTTATTTTATAGGATATATATATATATATAGGACAATATACTAGTTTATAAAGTTTGGTGTAATCAAGGCTAGTTCCTAATATTTTTCTTGAGTGTGATATTTGAAGAAACAATCTCCCCGATGCAGCGAAACTTTAAAAAATTCACAAATATAACACGTTAAACTTTTTTTCTTATGTGCGGCACATACGCGACACTGTCTTTGAGGTTTCAATTTTGTTCCACCAGTGGTAATTTTAACCAATTTATGCCTTTTGGAATCTTTTGATAACCTCCCTGGAGGATCACTTCTACTGGTCGTAGCGGATGTACCCTGTACAGGATCATCTGTATTGCTAGGAAGAGCTTCGCTAATCCATTCCTTTGCAACATCATGTAAAAACATCTTATACTTTTAATGTGGATTTAATGCTTTAAAAACTCTAAACGCATTAAATACCGCGCAATTGATAAAAAAACATTACAGCTCGTTTCGTCCATATTTTTGTACGACGCACAATCGAGTAATACGATAAGTATTGGTCAGCGCGATCAACACCTTTCATGTATTTATTATAATCAATTACGCATATTGGCTTCCAAATTCTTTGTTTTGTTGCCCAGTCAATATTATGGCTTTCCGCAATGTCAACTGAATGTATAGTTGAAATCAGTCGGACTGTTCTTTTTGATTGCCAACATTGTAATAAAATATTCTGGCGGCGACGAAATATAGATTCCCCCCTTGCTAGTTTGTCAGGACTTAGTGTTCTGTGCATCATTTTTGGAAACATAAATACAGTCTGTAATCGGGTTCTTATCCTCAAGTTCTAAGTCCTGAACTGGAACAGGGAGCGGAAGGTACGCTATGTTCTGATGTAACTGCTGGGCTGGATAATAACTGCACGTGAAGGGATTTGAAATCCTCTTTTATTAAATCACTATTAAATACAAACTTCCCAACTCGGGAGAGATACAGAACGTAAAAGACCGCACTTGGGTCGAACGTAACAATCAAATAAACTTAACTAAATTTAAATAGAACTTAAATCAAACTTTGCTCACAGAGCGATTCGCGGAGATTGGCCTCTACCGAAAAGGGTGCGTAGCAAGATATACTAAATACTAACGCACTTTAATTTGTTTTACAATGCAATCACGTAGTAAGCACTGTGGCTTATAAATTTAAACTGCTAACTGGTCAGACGAACGTTGAGCGGCGTGACCGTGATCTGAGGCTAAGCTCTCACACACCGAGAGGTTTCTACCTCTGGCTTAAATAGTACTTGGCCGTACTTCAAAATTAGCATGAGCTGAAAACGCACGCTTCTTCTGACAGGAAGTTGAAACAGAGAGGACATCGAAAAGATTTAAATTAAAATAAAAGTTGGTTAGTTTAACTAAAACCTTACAAGTTTAGGATTTTTCAAACAACTGGGAAGGCCTCTATTTACACGAATAGTGCCGCAAGTCCGAAAACTATTCTGTAAAAGTAATTCACAAGTGGCAACACTATTGTAATAATTGTCCATGTATATGTGATGCCGTAAGTTGAAATAGGGTTCAAGCAGATTTAAAATCGTTTCTTGCAAACGACTTCCTTCACCACAGTACATGCGAAAATTACAAATGTATCCCGTTTTAGTGTCACACACCATTCTTATAAGTAAACCATACTTTATAATTTTTGATGCATTATAAACTTTAAATGACAAACGGCCCCTCCATGGAATGATGCTCTCATCCAGTGATAACTCTCTCTCTGGCTTATAAACCTCTTGAAATTTAGGTAAGAAGTAAGATATAATCGGTCGGATTTTTTTCAGGCGATGTCTGTCATCTCTGTCATCATTATTAGAGAAATGCCAAGCATACCATATCTGTCTAAATATATCCCTGCTCATTACTTCCGCGAAAATTGGAGTTTTGATAGTTTTATCTGTAGGCCAATATTCGTCTCTTGTATCTTTACGAACTCGTCCCATTAGGAGAAGAAGTCCGAGCATTTTTTTTAAATCTACCATATTGACATCCTTCCACTTCACAGATTTTGCTCTGTCTCGAAATGCATCTGGGTTTTGTTCGCGATACCGATTGGTTTCCGTTGCCATATATTCAAATAAGTCATCTCCAATAAATAGCTTAACCACATCTATTACACTTTCTGAATTATCTGGCATTACAAAAACTCCACTTTGTCCGAGGAATTGTTCAATAATTGGTACATTATCAGTTGTTGACCATTGTTGTTGTTGACTTTGACATATTTTGTTGACTTCGTCATCACTGTCTTCGGAGTCGCTAGATGATGGTATTGGCAAAACTCGATTTCTTCTAGGTCGAAATAATTCCTCGTCACTTTCACTGTCTAAATCAGGAAATTCCGCGTCACTTGAAATCTGTGACAAGTCATATCTGCATATACATCCCTTTCACTATTAGAATCCATTGTCTTTGAACTGAAGGTGGTATCAACCGCCTAAACAATATCAACGTTACATGTATTTCTTTCTACGAGCTGCTCCACTAATAGAGCATAAACATACAACATCGCATAAAACGAATTTGTGGAAACACGTGGCTGCGAAGAATATTATTGGTTAAAGTATAGATAGACGGAATTTTTGCAATCTCACTTTACGTTCTTTGAGACGTAGTCATATATTTGATAAAGCATTGTTTTTCCCTTGTGTCCCTTTACTTATTTTGAACGGGTACTAATACCTGTCCCGCTTCTCGTGGCAATCCTCGCAACGAGTACTAATACCTGCCCCGCTTATAAGTGGCAATCTTCGCAACGGGCACAAATACCTGCCCCGCTCATAGTGTATTAAGAGAGAGTTTTGTCAGCGTTCGCTGACCTTCTTCGAACTGTTTTCGTCCAGCTCTTAGAGTTACTTAAATCGGCTTTAGCCCTTTGCTAGCTGTGTCTGCTGGAGTGATTAAAGGGACTGAGTTGAAGTTACAGTAGGATTTCGCCGTGTGAATTTCTAACTTCAATTATTTAACATTTAGGCTATCATTCACTATATGTTAAATGACGCAAGTAGCAATGAATTATTCTGTTAATTACATGAATCGTATAAATTGTTTAAGTTGAAGAAGTTCTACTAAAAATGTTTATTTCTTTTGAAATCATAGTTCTTTAGAAGACTAAGACGAGGTGATAAGACACTTAACTATCTATATAGAACCAGAATTTAGATCTAAATTACACTGTGTTCACACATACTAACATTTGGGTAACTATGTTTAATATGCCAGGCCTCATATACGAAAGCACGCGATAATAATAAATCATTTCTTATAACAATGTCTACATTTTTTTACTTGAAGGCCTGATTTTTCACGTAACAGTATTAAGAAGCGTGGAATTCTATATATTCCTCCATCACTTCAGAAATTGTTTTTATTAATATTTCTGAAATCACTTTTTGAAGTGAAAGGTTTAAGGGCAATATATTGCAAATTATGTGCATCTGAAATGATATGGACCTGAATGTAGTACAATATAACAAAAAACATTTATGGAAACTTCCATCATTATTTTCTGATAGATTCACCTCCAAAGAGTCCACACCTTATGGATAGTTTCAGATTTGCCATCGTATCCAAAAGATGCCGTACCATACTCACTCCTTCTCCTTTAATTTTCAAGATCATGCCAATAATATCTGTTGCTGTCAGGACTTTAAGGCTGATTTTTCTTTTTCATCCAAGAAAAAACATTTTTTTTCCACATGCTCGACCGTAGCATTGAAATTTTTGACTACCTTTAATTCTGACTTCCTGCTTCTTTGTTACCAAACGATTCTGCCTTCATTTTAATATATCTGTTTAGTTTTAAAAGCATATACTGCTCGAGATACCTTGTTTAGCCATCGAAATGAGCAGCTTATCTCTTCGACTCTGTTTTACTGCTGCTTTAGATGAGACACTCCCTTTTAATTCCTTTCGCTGAATGCCGGTTTCTTAACAGTTGTAAGACTACTTGTCTACCTTTTGTGTGAAATCTGGAGAGCAGTGACTGCACAGAAGAAGGGTTAAAACTACCCTTTATTACACTCTTAAATTATTTACAATGCGTCAATTCGACGCTAACAAACTGCGCTTCTGATGTAGCAACTGAAACAGTAAGAACTAAACTCAAAATTTGAAGATATTAACAAGTAGCAGATTTACTCTACAGGGCTCAGACTATCCTGTTTCCTGACAGAGCGTTGATAAATTTAGTGGCAGCAAAGTAATAGTTCTAACGCCACGTTTAACCAGCAATAACTGCTAAGCCGAAGCTCGCGCTACAGTACGCACAGTGTTTTCCCAGACTCTTTAACTTTCCCTTCTAGAACTTGATACTTAAACCTTTTCTCCCACTGGTAGAATTTGCATTAATTCACACGCGCTATCAAATTTAAATATTCTGGCACTGACAATTGGGGAAATGAAGACTTATAGGAAAGGACTTCAAATTAAATTTAACTGATTTTTTAAAACAAATATAAATCCCTACTGGTTCTTTTATATTTATTTCAGTCATATTTTTTGCTATTTTTCTACAGGACTAGAATCAGTTCACAAGCTAGGAAATACTCGCATTTGTGGGGAGAGGGATATGAAAAGGGCTCCCGCAAATGCGTTGCACTATATAATTTTTTATACATCTATTGAAAATCTGCACAGTACCGTTCACTGATTACAATTCGATTTCGTGGGGGAAAGAAAAGGTGAATGTCGTCGGCAGAGGACAGCTATAAAATAAGCATACGCAAATATTAATAAAAATAGGTTGAATTTCCTGTTGAAATAATACTTCTCCATCTCAAATTTTAAAAATCAAAATTTTAATTTTTAATCACCAGGACTACGACAACATGGCTGTTGGCGATTTCCTATTGGGAAGACGCCCAGTAACATCTGCTGTCCAGTCTTCTGGGCTGGAATGTGCTAACACTTAACTGCTTTTCTCTGTACGTGCAGGACAGCGTTATGGAATTTCTGCAATCTTCAAAGTCTTTAAATATGCTTGTAGAGAAATTAGGTTATTTCGAAGTAGGAGACATGAAAAATGAGCAATGCCCTCGCCGGGACTCGAACCTCTCGAATACGAGTCTAGTGTATTAACCATTACACCACGAAGGCATGCTAAGAAGGCTGAAGAAATAGCTTATATACTAAAAACGGGAATCTCTTTCAAATGATTACCAAATGATTGATGCATACACTGTTATATTTTTATACACAAATTAATCCAAACTTTGTCACAAAGCTCTTTTTTTCTTCTGTTCAGCTATTTTATCTCGACAATACCTATATTTCGTTGCATGATTTCTAAAATATCACATCTAGAAATGAGAGAATTATATTCTTAGGCAGATTATACCATTTCTGGATTCTTACGCAGATCATATCATTTAGAAGTTTTTCATATAGACGGATTTTACAAGAATATTAGCATGTATGGTATATCTACGAACAGACGTTCTTGTATTTAAAATATTTTTGAAATAAATGAATTGGATTCCGCACGAGACCAATCCCATATCATAATTTATGTGAAAACATAATTACATTTATGGGTCATGAATTTCCAGTCCTCTTAATTTCTGCCTGCGTCCATGTATCAGTCAAAGATAAAATGCAAGATGGATTTATTGAAGCACAGGA
Source organism: Stegodyphus mimosarum (assembly GCA_000611955.2). Taxonomy (NCBI): domain Eukaryota; kingdom Metazoa; phylum Arthropoda; class Arachnida; order Araneae; family Eresidae; genus Stegodyphus; species Stegodyphus mimosarum. The sequence continues at coordinate 137,434 of KK121883.1, read as the reverse complement.
GGAAAAAAAAACACGACAGGGAAAAAAATTGAATAAATTTTTAAAGTTGACAAGGTGATTGTGAATAAAAAAATTTAATGATAAGGGAAATAAAGCGAACAGCTATAAACAGTGATAAAACATCCATAAACTGAATCTGATAAAAATTCTTTCATTTTAAAGAACAAAGAAGGAACTCAAGACATTCTCATGGAGCTTGTATATATTACGCGAGTTACTGGAGGAAACATTTCTTAAGCGAAAATGTGTGAACATGCAGAAAGTAGAGAGACTAGTAGAAGCAACTTCACGTGTGACAGAAGTAATAGATCGGCTAGCTTCCATATCCAAGAATCAGAAGAAAAGTCGGAAAAGTTTAATTCTTCTCAACGCTTTATTCACTCAAAAATCATGAAACTTGGCCAAAAAATGTACGCAATAATTTAAAAATTAGTTCAGTTAGGTTTATCAGTCTTATAAATATTTACTGACAAGTACTTGATATTTTCCACAGAAAATGAAACAAGAAACAGTTTTATGACATTTGATTTAAATTTTACTAATAGTTAGCTTTATATTAATTTATTTCCTTTATGCCTTGTTTCATTCAGTATTTGCAGAGGTCCAGTCTAGAGGATTATGCAAATTTTGATGAGAAGTGACGCAGGATAAAATTAGGATCAAATCATAAACGATGATTCTGAGTAGAATTCTGTTTGCTAATGTAGTTGCTTGCTTAAAGAGTCGTTCATCAGAATAGCAACTTTGCACACTTGACACTGCCACTTTAGATAAGTGTTGAAAGTTAGTTGTCTTTTTATATCCTACCTAGATAATGTTGTGCACTGCTGAAATAAATTAAGAGAATTTTCATATTTGATCTACGATCTCCAGAACTACTGGACAGATTTTAATAAAATTTTGTGTAAACATAGGTTGATATAATACAAACAAAATAAACATTCAAGAGTTATAATAGACACACATGTTCCTGTGTAACACTTGTGGGAGTCTGAACGTCTGAAACAGAGGTTTCAGAAGACACAAAAGAAATGGGTTAATAGGGGGTATGATCCCCTCTTACAGCCATACAGGCTTCGCAGCGTGATGTCATACTGGAAATAAGGCAGGTTATCAGTGCCTGTGGCAATTGGTCCCACTCAGCAACGCTGTTTTCAGTTCCTGGATGGTTCTCGAAAGAGGGTTGCGAGTTGCAATTGCCTTCCCGAGAGCGCCCCAGACACGCTGTATAGGGTTGAGGTCTGGAGACCTGGCTGGCCAATCCACTCGGCTAATATCCTTCCTCTCGAGAAATTCGTCGACCAGAAGAACTCTATGTGGCCTCGTGTTATCGTCCTGTAAGATGAACTCGGGGCCCACTGTACCCCGGAAAATTCGAACATAGGGCTCCAAGATTTCATCCCTATACCTCACACCAGTCACAGAGCCTCTGTCAAAGACGTAGGGAGGTATGCGGCCATCCAACATCATGCCTGCCCAGACCATTACAGCGCCACAACCATAATTGTTGATTTCGCGGACATTGGAGGGTAGCGGGTCCCTGGATCTCTCCATATGAAAGTACGGCGAGAATCGGTGTTTAAGATAAAACGGAACTCGTCGGTGAACAGAACGGTCGCCCATTGCTCCGTACTCCAATCACTATGCTGCCTGCACCATGCTGATTGGACTGTTCGTAGACGTGAGCAGGACGCAAACAGCCGGTCTTCTGGCAAGCAACCCTCCTTCATTCAGTCTTTTGGAAACAGTCACCCTTGTTACACGGGTTCCTGTGGCTGCATAGAGGTCCCGAAAGAGCTGAGAAGCTGTAGCCTTCTGTTACGCCTCATTAAAATGGACAAATAGCGATCTTCTCTGGCCGTTGTGGCTCTTGTTCGACCTTGCCCAGTCTTTCTCTCGATGGATCCAGTATCCTGGAATTATTTCCATATGTTACACGCGACGCTGGGCGTCAAATTAAACTCTCTGCATATCTGACTTGCGATTGGCCTGCCTCTAGCCTCCCCACAATTCGCCACCTCATTTCATCATCTAAACGTTGTTGATTACTCATTTTTAATGTTCCGATGTGAATTTAACCGATTGTTGCAAAATAACACCAAGAAATTCGCCGAGGTGTGCTAGCGAACTCAATACGTCTTACCCTCCAGGCGCTTATAAAGCCTGTTTTTCTATTAGCTCCACCTACACACACGTGTACGCTTACCTATTTGCCGTACAAGATTTGCATTTTTATCTAGAAACAGTGGTTTTTTTCCTTCAGTTCAGTTCTTTTCATACAATTCGATGAAATATGCAAATTCTCTTAATTTATTTCACCAATGTAGCTTTGTATTTTGGAACCGTTAGCCAGCAAATATATTGTTTATTGACAGTGAATCTCTATCAACGAAATATTGTGTGGAGTCATTAGGTTATTTTGAAGCAGGAGACATGAAAAATGAACAATGCCCTCGCCGAGACTCCAACCTGGACCTCTCGAATATGCCCCGAGAGTGCAGCCGCTACACCACGAAGGCATGCTGGAAGGCAGGAGAAAATACCTTATAGTTGAATTAATTGTTTTTTATTATTTTACCTGTAAATCCCACCAGCCGGAGGACCCTTATGTTAACCTTTACGATTTGAGTTGTATCTTGTGTCCATAGTAAACATTAATAACAGGCGATAAGTGGCCAGCCAGTTGAATCATTTTTAAAGGCAACCTTTAGGTACAAGTAAGTAGCCTGAGTTAAATAGTGAGACACCTTTAGAAGAGTTAAATAATGAGACACATTTAGAAGTTATATAGTGTTAATCACTGTTTTTGTTGGCTCTCAGATAGTGAGATGGTGAAGCGATATATCTTCCATACTTACACACATAGGCACAAAGGTGAAGGAAATAAAAGATGTTGGGTATTACTACTGGTACAAATAGGTAAGCTTTAATATTTGTTCCTTTGAGATGTACAAAGTTTGTACATTCCAAAAAATATTTTATACACAGATTGGAAAGAATTCTCTAAACTTCTCTTTAATCACGAACTGTCTTGTAATCACACAAAGTATTTCTTCAAATGAACAGAATTAACTGAGAATCCAAAAATAATAATTAAGGGATCAAGTAATTCAAGATATAGTTGATAAGAAGGAAAACACTGCGGAAACTACATTTAAAGGGCTTGTTCTCTATCGTTATGCTTCTAATAGAACGAAATCTTTCTGTAAGGATCGATCAAGAGAAGTTAGGAAATATAGTTATTTGGAACTTCTTATACTAAATTTAATTAATGATCAAACATTAAGTTTTCAGAGTTAACATGTTCAACAAGCAGCAGAACCTGTAAGACGGGTTATAGTATAATTTAGCAAGGGCATTCAAAATGAAAGATTTGCAGTGATTTCTAATGAAATTTTCTCTATTACGAAAAATTATAGTGTTAGAAAAATTATATTGAAACATTATATTGTTAGGAATACATATTTTTCAATGCTCTAGATGAAAAACCACACATAGTTCACAAAAACATGCATGATTTTAAGAATGGTAGATGTGTGTCACAAGCGTGATTAAGAGTACAGATAAGTTACGATTTAGAAAAATTTTTTTAACCTTTATGAAACTAGAGATACCATAAATACTAGAAAACGTCTCGTTGCATTATTGCTGCCTCTATTATATGAAAATGGGATATCATTTGCAGATTGCCTAGATAGTCATTCAATAATGGGAACAAAATAAAAAATCTTAAAGCATGAGACTCAAACATGTAGTTCTCAAGAACTTGTCACATAACTTGTTCAGCTTGTGAAGTGAATTTCATTATTAACGATGCAATTAAATCTTCAGCAGTTTCAGAAAATTATTTTTTGGTGTGAAATAATAAATGTTTACTTAAGTTCCTGTATCTGTAAAACGCTGAGAAATTCTGACTCGTCATGTGAACCTGACGTTGAAACCACTCTGTGAAATCAGATGGAAGGCGAGAACTGAAAGTATTAAAGCTGTTGAGTAAGAATTTAAGAATGTAATATACTATGTCTTAGAAGATTTAAAAGAAAAGTTTAAAAGGGAATCTATATGTTTTAATGTGACATCCAATTCGTTAGAAGAAATTACAGTATTTCAAGTTCCTTTACGCTTTGTGATCTGGTATAATATTCTTATTCATGTCAGTAATGTAACGAAAGACACTGCAGTGAAACTTTTAAATGCAACACTAAGTGGAATTTAAAAGTTTCAGGTAAGGGGATTTAAAAAAGATTAAAAGAGAAGAAAATTAGTTGGTTACAACTCGAGGATATATTGCTAAATTCAGCAGTAACAGAGGTAGAAATGTAAAAAAGCTCTTCTGAATATAGGGATGAACCTATTTCAAGGCTAGAAAATCATTTTTGAGTAAACGTTTCCAGTGTTCAAGCAGAATGCTGCTTTTATGTTCTTGAGAGAAAAATTTGCAAAATCAGGTTAAAAAAAATACAGGGCAACTGTAAACACAGTGGAACAGCCAAAAAAAAAGCACACACACACACACACACAAAAAAAAAAAAAAAATAAAAAAAAAAAAAAAAAAACAGAAAAAAGAGAGGTCAAATAAGAAGCCAAGACGAAACGAATCCAGAAGGAGAGGCAAACAACCAAAGGAGGGTCAACACAAACAGAGTTTGAGGGAAAGTTCCATGAACAGAACCAAAGTACAGACAGGAACCGACACTAAAAGTGCTAAGGGATAAGCGGTCAGCCTCCGCGACTAAAACTCGACCACGCAAATTTCATCGTTCCGGATTCCCTGGAATGCTGATGGGGTATTTAAAGGAAGGTTTGGCAGGTTAAAATCACGATACTACGTCAGATCTGTAATGCACCATGGTAAATAAGAAATAACAGAATTCGTGCAGAACTTAATGTGGACCAAATTAGAACTGTCTATTGTAAACTTGCCAGAAAATTCTATGAAAGCCAGCACATTATTTTTTACATATACATATATATATATATATATATGTAAAAAAACTAATTAATGATATAATAATTACATGTTCCTGGTATTGTCGGTTGTTATTCAATATTGTGTTCAATACTATGTAAATATTTTCCCATTCATACGCCCTTATTTATGCTAGTATATTATCATGTCACCTTGGACATTCTTGTCAGATACCAGTGTTTACCTACATAATTAACTTTGCCTGTAATCAATCTTACTATTAGTTCGATATCTTGTTTTAACCTTAGTGCAGTAGCTACCCCTCAGCTCCCCCTTCTATTACCTTTCGCCGAAGGAATTGTACTCACTCTCACATTTTTCTCTTACAGCATTTCATGTCACCAGCTCAAACATTCCCAGATGCCTGGCATTTTCATATTAGCGAACCGTTTCACAAGGAGATAATGCTTAGTCCAAATCTTTCGCTTTTTTACTTTTAATTTATATATTTACACTTTGCTTAAATTACTGTATTGAACAGTATGCCTTGCAAAATTCATAAATACCCAATTTGTTCGATAAGGATTAGGGCCTTCGGCCCAGGTACCCTGGCGCCAGCACCTTCTATCGTGAAATGTTTAAAATCACAGAGATAAAACAAAGGTAGGTTGCTGTCTTTAGTTTTCTAGCGATTAGATTTCTGTGGCCTTGAGGTACTGTTGCCATTAGGCTTGTTTATGCCGAGTTTTCGAGTCAGAGCCAGCTTGCGCGATAGTTAACCTGTGAAGCTGTTAGACTGTATTTCATTAATTTTAAGTTATTCATTGCCTTTTGAGTTAAAATAAAAGTGTTGTCTTTTGTAAGCACGAATTGGTGCCGCCTGTGAACTTCATTTGAATTAATAAAGGGTTTCTTACACATTTCTTCTAACTTTGTGGTACTTTAAAAGACTTGATGGTAATTTACAGACAGTCGTCAACGTCGCGAACGTATTATAATAGCGAAGCATATTCGACGTTACATACTTTTAAGTAAACGTTTACGGCACAGTGTTGTAAAATCTACAAAGGACCAGAAGAAGTGTATTGTATTATAAAATGTAATAAATTAGGATTAGCTCCTTTTTTCATACATTTAAAAATTCTATATGTTTAAGTTAAATGTGGTGTAATTTTGAATCTAGAGAAGATATGCTAGACTTTTCAGGTTTTTTTATTGAATATATTATACACTTTAATTAATATTATCTAAGTGCCTCATTATAGCTTCTTATCAGTCTTGCTCAAGGGTATTTTCATGGTTTTTCTTATATGCAATAGCAGTATGAAGCACTTAAAAGTCCTCAAGAAAGGCATTCATCCTCTTGGGCAGATAGTCCTCATATGTTTTGCCTTTTTCAGTTAACCTAATTATTCTTAATATTAATTCGGTTATGAAAATCAACATAAATTTTAAAACTGTTAAATTACAAAGCATATTACGTAAGCGCCTATAATTTTTATTTTCGAAATAAAATACTTGAAAAAATAATAAATTATATAATGATCTGAACCTGCTGCAAAAAATACAATTTTAAATGGGATTTCGTTAGGGGATCTAAACGTTCGCGAAGTTACTTAAACAGGCCGTGCAGAGGACAAATTTAGGTTAGGTTATTCAATTATGGCAAAGCATAAGAGGGCTATCTGCCTAAGGGGAGGGATGCCTTCGTGGAGGACTTTCTAAGGGAAACTGGCTAGTATACACGTTACACATGGGGAAAACCACGAAAACACCCATGCAGCCAGCCCGTTCGCGGGATTCGAACCTCGGACCGAACTACCAGTGTTCGGCGTCTTTACCGCTCGGCCGCTGGTGGGCCGAGGACAAATTTAGAAAAACCCTTTATAAGATTGTTATTACTAGGCTAAAATAAGGCTTTTCTCATCTCTTTTTCTCTGTATATCTTAATGCAGTACACGGTTAATAAGTAGCGAAGGATTTAACTAATTGAACAAGTTATATAAGCAAAAATTTCTGTATCACGCTTTTAAGAGTATTTATGGTCAATGTACAGTTGCATAAATTGTTTATTTTAAAAATTTTAATTTATTAAAAGCACTTTCTTCACTTTTTCATCGAACTCTTTATATATTAGAAGGAGAATAACGTTTTAGTAAGTACTTCATGCTGATATTAACTATTTAACTGAAATATTAGCGGTGGGTTTAGAATTTCTTTATAAGCTGTGTATTATGCACTAAGTGAATATAAATTTTTAGCGTGGTATTAATGCATCGAAATTTCTTTTTGAAAATAGGCAAAGAAGAAGAATAACACAGCTAAACTCCCATGCTTTACATAGCAATATACAAAACTTTAATTCTTCAGTACAGTTAAAAACTAAAAATATTTGATGGATTAAGAATAATTTTCTGTCTCACAAACGTATGATTCCGTTGTTAGCAACATTTTGACTTGCAATACTTCATACAATACCTGCAAAACATGCACCGTTTGAAAAAGTCACACCTTTTACTATTAAGTACAAATACGACACAGACTACAGAATAGAAAGCAAGTGAGGAGTCTACAAGAAAATAAGTGAGGTTTTTTGGTTAGAAAAATGCAATCATAATTGTTAAATGATTCATTATTTTTATTGCAGTATTTCCGAAACTCAGCAAACTAGCTGTGTAGATGACAAATACAGCATTTCTTAAGCAAGCGAACGTCTTTTGCATGCTAGAATATGGTATCATAAACCACTTCACTCTTTTTTTCTATTCTTCCACCTTTTTTCTTATCCAGTGGCGAAGCTGGAGGGGAGTGATAAAGGCGGTCAGCTTAGGGAGGCATGTATCTAGGGATGGCATTTTTCATATGAAACGTATTCTAGTGGTTAGTCGTATGAATCTTCGGAGCAGAAAGACAGAGTGGGTTTTATTAGATTATATACAGCAAAGCTCTCTGCGGATTCCTGTCTAAGAGGAAGGATGTCTTCATGGAGAACTAAAATTTTCCTCGAATACTTTAAAAAACTAGGAACTGGCTCATATTCACGTTACAAAAGCTCACTGAGTCGTATTCACGTCATGCATACGCGAATCCAACATTACATACCACACCCTACAGATGAAGTAAGCCATGCATAAAACAGCCAGTCCATTCCTTGGAAACTGATCATTAGTCGAACTACCAGTTTTCAGCCGTCTTATGTACTCAGTCACAGGTAAGGTGAAGAATTATATGATGTTAAATTGTCTTGCCAAATTGAATTGTGAAGAAAACTGTTTTTACACTAAACGGAACGAAAAAAAAAGAAATCTAAGAAATGTCAATAGCTTTAGGTTCTTGCTATGTCTTCCTTGCTCCATGGAAACTTTTGAAAGAAAAATATGAATGCCAATTAAATTATATCACTGATTTTTAATTTTGTTGTTGTGGGAAGCCGAAACAAATAAATGAAAGGACAATCGCTTTGAATTTTTGCAGCTTATTTTAAAATACAGTCGCTGGAACAAAGTTTCAAATATTGTAATAATACTGCTAATCCTTTTTACAGTTACTACAAGTATAAGTGATATGAGAGGAATTTTTCAAATTATAAATCGGTTAAGAAGCACTTAAGATCTGAAAATTAGTACCTCGCATTTAAGAAATTTTACGGTAGTGTTTACAGAAGAGCGAATGAAGTAATGAAACTAACTTCTACAATGCCAACGATTATTTTGCTAATAGAAAAACAGTAAAATAGCATTTTAGAATTGTTGGAAACAGCACTTTAGAATAAATTTTATTTCAAAAATAAGATTATTGCTTTTATTTATTTCTCTATATGTCGTTTTGACATTTTATCGATTAGATTTTTTTTGGTGTGCATTGAGAAAGGCGACAAAAGCTCTGGCTATGAAACTGCTTTGATCTTTCCTTCAGAGTGGCTGTTTTAATTTTTTTTTTCTTTTTTACCCAAAAATTTGCTTATGTGTGATTTTTCCGGTAAACACTGTGTTCATAAAATGAGGAATGTAAACAAAAACCACATATTACTCAAAAGACATAAAGAGTTTAGAGGGATAATGCTTAGATTTTAACGCTTATTAGTGATTACTAGAGTACTTTTGTGGAATTTGTGCGTTCAAAATCAGTTTTAAGGAAAAAAATTATTTTCGGCCTATAAATATAACATAAAAATTAGGAAAAATAAAAGAACTCATATATAGTTATTTTTCGAAAAGTAATTATGATTTCTAAAACTTTAAAACACGCTTGTTTAACTGGATGCTATAAAATTTAGCATAATTTTTTAGCAATTATTTTATGCAATATTTATAACAATAGCACTGATTTCTGCTGTTTCAGAGACTGCAGCTTACTGTATCAATTGAACTTAAATTTAATATATGTACATAATTCGCCACAACGTTATTTATATCCATCTCAACACTTTTGTTTCTTACATTCAGAACAAAATGCTCTACACCAACAACACATGTATTAAAACTTGTCCATTGTGTTGTAGTTCTTGCACACATATATGAAAATCTTACTTTTTCTAAAATGATTCCCAAAAGACAACTGCAGTAGCACGCAGTGGCTGTTCGATATGCACGACTGCAGAGGAGAATCCTATTATTAATACAAGTTTTATTTTTTATTTTCACGCGGTTGAAAACTTTTTCACCAGACAGAAGAAATTACTCACCTGGAAGCTGCTGACACCCGCTTCTAGCGAACTTTGCGACGGCCTTACTTATGACTGCTTTTTATCATCAAGAGTTACCCAAAGATAAGATTACTCACACCTACCTTAAAAAATTACGATACTTAAAATAATTATTAAAATAAAAAAGTTTCATTTAAAGATAATTTTACCTAATATTTTGTATTTGGTTTTAACTTGCTTCTTAACTGATTAAAAAATTAATAATATTGTATTATCTTAATGTTTTTAAAATATGATGCCACAGATGTCAAATTTTTGCGACCATTTCACGTTCTGACACTGAACGCCGAATATATCAACAATTTATTTCCTATAATTAGAGGTTATCAAAATCTGATTTAATTCACTTCCTAAAAAAGAGTAATCTTAATTATATCTTCTGCTAATAGTGCATATTGAAAATATCGTTTCACCTTTCTTTATTCATAAAACTTTCTCTTATAAAATAATAGTTTTGAAGTACTACAGAATATGCAAAGAAAACTCTGTAAACAAAATCAAGTCGAATTAGGACTAAATACAATATATAGTTTTTTAAGTTATTAATTAGCTTTAAAATAAAATATTGAACAACTTGTGACTTTTAATATAAATTCTTAACACGATAAAAACACTTAATTGAAATATTTTAATGTATTTAATGTAAGTAATCCTAAATATTTAATACTGCAAATTACAAAATAATTTAATTTTAAAATTTATTATCAATAAACATTTTTGGTTTAAAAACTACAAGAAGCATTTTATAAAAGTATAAAAATGTAAAATAATTTCGTTATACATTTTGTGGTCTTTAACTTGAATTAAGACTTTACGTATAACGAAAGTACACTCACAAAAGTACACTCGTACCTACATGTACAAAAATAATGATACTCCATGAAATATCCAATCAATGTAACCTATTTTTGCAAGAAATGTGTGAAAGATAAACCTAATTAGCGTTATTCAATGAAATGTGATCCAACGGACAAGGCGTTACGGTATCTGACGGTGAATCAAGAACTTGTGCAAAGTGAACATCTGAGTTAATGCTGCAAGACAGCGTTTGATTTCAATGTTTAAGTACTCAAAACGGTTTGTTATGGCTCCGAAGTATCATTTAGAATAATCTGTGAAGTAACGAATCATCGGTCGTTTAGAAGCAGGGTAGGCAACATAGGAATAGTAAGATGTTTGAATATTTCTATACAGACAGTCTCATGGATATGGAAAAAATTTCAGAATTCTGGAACTGTTGCAAGGAAGCCTGGACAAGTCGTAAATGAATAACAGCTGCTTCTCAAGATCGACATTTGGCAGTAACAGAAAGTCTACTACTCGGCAGTTAAGTTCAGAGCTTGCAGCCCCACTGGAACTGCTGTATTACGGCAAACTGCATACCGAAGACTTAATGAAAATAGGTTTTTCTGCCAGAAAGCCAGAGCAATGTGTTTCTCTGCTTTGAAAGGAAAACATGGATCGCTTTAAAGGATGCAAATAACATCAGAACTGGATCCAAAGATCCCATATTCTCTTTACTGATGAAGCGAGATTTAGTTTAGCACCTGATTCTAAATGAGTTTACACCTGGAAGGAGTCAAGAACGTGAAATCTTCCTTCAAATATTATGGAAGCCCACCAGCGTTCAGCCGTAAAACTGGCTGAACACTGATAGTTCGATCCGAGGTTCGAGTCCCGACGAACGGGTTGGCTGTATGGGCGTTTTCGTGTTTTCCCCATGTGTAACATGGATACGAGCCAATTTCCCTTAAAACGACCTCCACGGGGCATCCCTCCCTTTCCGTATAGTGCCTAAGGCGGAGCATGTAACAAAAGTAAAAATGTTATGGAACATGATCATTTCGGTAATACAGGTATGACGATATCGGGGAGAATTATGATCGATGATGTGTGGCCCTACAAGTTTTGAATAGAGGATCTGTGATTGACCAAAGATATCGAAGAGAGATCTTAGAACCTTATGTAAGACATTTCAGAGGTGTACATGAAGCTGACTTTTTATTTATAGACAATAGCTCGTCTACATCTATCAAACCTCTTTGACAAAGTCCTTGAAAGTGGAGATATTGAGCGAATACAGGGGCCAGCAAGCTATCGTGACCTTAACCAATAGATAACTTATGCGACTATCTTCTAAAATAAGTTGCCCGGAGATATCCTTCTTCCAGAGATGCCTTGAAGACTGCATTGCTGGAGGAGTGGAATTTCATTCCCCAAGCAGTGGTTAACAATGTTATTGCCAGCATGGAAACCCGTCATGAAATAGTATATATACGAGGCAGGAAAGATCACACTCAATTTCATAAATCTTAAAATGTTTTTGAGTTATTCTTTTTTCTTCCTGAACTCTCCTTATAATATGTTATAAGCATTTTATGTTTTTTGCTGCAGTTTTAAATCATATGCAGTGCTCTTAATTTTTTCCCTTTGTATTTTTTGTGCTGTGATGTTATGTATCATTCCACATAAATTCATAAAATTATAATTCTCAGTCTCTAAGTAACCCGTGGTTTAACGCCTATAAAGATATTTTTGGACATAAATGTATTTCAAAAAGGGTAAAAATCTTTTGTATGTTCTCCTAAATGTGGATTGAAAAGTCAGTAACGTCAAATCATCCTTAAAAGTTATACGCAGCCATCTTAAAATTATGTATTATTTTTAATAGATTAATATTTCAATTTTTAATATGTTAATATTTTTTAAATTAAAAAAGAAGTTTATGACTGATAACTTCAAAAGTGACAATCCGATATTAAATTGTCCTTAAAAAAATACACAAGCAATTTAAAATATTTCCTGCTTTTCTAAAATGTTAATATTTTTTTAACTAATAAAGTTACACACTACACTAATAAAGTTTAACTAATACACTAATAAAGTTCAACTCTATAAATTTCTTATTTTATAACATATAAAATTTTGAATTGTTCTTGTTAAATAAACAATGTAATTTCAAAGTTTGTGTGATGGCTTAAATTTCTGAAAGAATTGCTGGATCTATTCAGAATTAAAGCATTCTAATAATGTAAAATATGTTCAGCTTAATTCATTCCATTCGTATTAAATCACTGTGAATTTTTTTTTAAAAATGGAACAAGAAGAGCTTTCGATTCTGCCAAATTTTAATAGAGTTACTTACAGAGAGACCGTATCTTTAGATGTCTCTCAATTTCTGTTATTAAATATCAAAACGTCGAAGATTTTCGATATTTCTTATTAAACATAGTATCGAATTTGTTTTAAAAGGAACATCATTTTCTTTTATTTCCAGCACATTTGAGTCAAAACCAAGTACCATCACAAAGTGACTGTCACAAAGTTGTATTTTTTATACAAGGTATCACTGAATTACTTTTGTTAAACTAGAATACGAAACGGCAAATAAACGCATAGAAACTCAAGTCTTTAAACAGGAAGTTTATGTATGAGCTCATTACATAACACTCAGCAATAAAATTTCGATTACACGAGCTTCGTTAAGTCCAATAGTTTAGGTAGAAGAAGTATAAAAATTAACATTGATGTATTAAAAACTTTAAAATTAAAGTTTTTCTTAATAGAGTGAATTTTTTATCAGAAATATTCACATTTACTTCCAGCGATATAAAGTAATTCTTCTTATCGGTAAAACAGAGTCAGATATTATTCCTAAACGTTGGGGGTCAGGCTTTAAACCTCTTCCGTTGTTGTTACCTACGCTCACTTGTCTGGCAGTAACATCAACCCAAGCACACGAAATTTCTAGTAGCAAGGAGCTCAAGATACACTTGTCGTTGGCAGCAGCTTTGAGCATCTTGCAGGTGATTTAGCTCAGTTCCGCCCGCAATTTTGATGAAGAGCACCCCTCTTCCCTTCCACCAAACCACATGAGAGGGCTTTCAGCTCGCCGCATATTTGGAGTGCCGCCATGCCGCACCGACAATACACATTTACAAATATCCTTGTTTCTCCAGGATTCAAATCCGGGCGCTTTGGCACGTCAGTCAGTGACGCTAACCACTATACTGGTTGGGCGGCATCTCTTCTGTAGAATTCTTAAATGTAAAGTATTTAAACGCCTAGCGGTTTCTTTTTTCTTTTTTCATTTTTTATTCTTATCTCTCTCTCTACCTTCTTCTTTTGGGGTGGAAAGTGATGGATACATTAAATCACTTCCACGAGCAGCTGTATACTCTTGCTTTTGTGGGTATTTAAAATCGTACTTAATGAAAATGTTCATTTACTTTACAGTCTACATTACAGTTCTGCTTAAAATCTATATCTATAGCTTTGTTTGAAATTAATTAAAACAAAGTTGTTTGAAGTTTTTTTTTTCGGGGGGGGGGCGATTTTTCTTTAAAAAGTCAAAACATAGCGTCTGTAAAGTATCGCTTCTTATTACAACTGCTTAGACTTTTCCCATGTTATTTTTGCTTAATTAAAGAAAAGGAAGTACTCGGAAATGTATAGTCACTATGTTAACTTCAAATGCTGCTTTCAAAATAAGTGCATGCGGTTAGTAGTTTTTCTTCAAAACTATGTCATATCATGTCATTTTCGCTTTTGCCATTTTCATTTGCTACTAGAACAATATGGCCAAAATTTATAATAATTAATTTAATTTCGCTTGAGCGCTTTTATGCATCGAAATAATGTCCATCATTAACGTATCCAATGATTTTCGATCGCGGTTTGTTTAATGTGTTAACTATATGCATATGAACATATATACTGTATACTATCAATATTATGAACATATATTCCTATATACTTGAATTTTTGAATGCACGACCTTTTCTCCTACAGATTCCTTCAATTTCAGCTTATCAATATCCGACGTCATAGCTATGCAAAAATAATATGCTTCTAATCTTGCCCATAAAGGAATTTAGAGGCTTTTCAGATTGTATGAAAAGCGAGAAATTAATTTGTGAAGAGAGTAAATACTTTCGAGCGTGATCTTAAAATACCAAATCAATTTCAGTTTGATGTATTTTGTCCTTACTTACTGAAAAGAGAAATTATGTTTGTTTATTACGGAACAATGGAATATCACAGCCTAGCAACATAAAAAAAACTAGTTGTCTAAGGAAAATAGGAAAAAAAATCTTTGGCATATAGCCGTGAAAATAGATGTCATAATATTTGAAAGTTCCTTGCATCCATAACAATACGCAATTTAATTGTGTGGGATCCAGAATATGTAAACGATATTAAATCATCCGTTAAATGTAAATTGCTCAGTCGTAAAAGTAAAACAAGTATACAGTCATTAATCTTTAACCTTTTGTTTCACACCAACTCCTACGAATGCAATGTATAAAGAAAAACCTAGCGTAGCTGTGAAGGGAAGAGGAAATAAGTTAGCGAGTAATTTACGAAATCAAACGAATTTATTCTTTAGACTATACTGCTTGAAAGTGAAAGTAAATTGTTAATAGTATTGTTCTGTTATTTTAATATGAATTATTTTATATTTCTCCAGTGCGTTTTAACTGCCTTAAGATTAACAAGTTTTCTGACTTAAACGTGACCTTCTTTCCGGGTATCATTGTCATAAACTGAGAGTTAACTCTACGTTTATTAGTTGCCAAGTCATTATTTCAAAAGCTTGTATAATTCTAGAGCTGGTTAAGATACAGAATTTTGCTTTAGCTCCATTACAGCATTCGAAAACTGAGATTTCAGAGAACGTTGGGATTTATATTTAAAAAACTTATTTTGAAAGAAATGTCAGTTGAATTGTTTTGAAAGGAAGTAGCTCATATATTCATATATCATTCTCATGCCATTCATACTCAGTGCAATGTGAATATGGTAAATTCATACTTATTCATTCAAAGGCAGTTTTTATAACGCCAGGTAAATTAAAACTATTTATGAAATAGTGAAAACCTCACAAAAGCTCCTTAAAAGAGTTAAAAATAAGCTATTAAATAAAAAGGATATAAAATTTCTCTTTAATTGTTAGACAACGGTACCTTAATGAGAAAGGCCACATACCGTAAAGGAAGTCCGGAACACAAAATGTTTACTTTTCGCATGTATGGATGTTTTTAATCTATTTTCGATTAAATTCATGTTTTAAGAAAGATGATTTACATTTGGAAAATTTTAACAACAATTTTTACAACCCGAAATATTTTTGAAAAATGATTAATATTAAATTTTAAACAAGCAAAATTTTTTATATAAATGCTAAACCAATTTATAAAGCCGTACACTTTTTTTTTTTAATTTTGGGCACAAAAACGTATTCTAAGGGAAATAACCTTCATAGTTTACAAAAATTTTAGTTACCAAATTTTTACTGGTTTTAAAAAACGAAAAATATTTATACCTTTTTTATTTAATATTTCCTTTAAGGTGTTGTAATAATCCTTGTTGTTTAAAATATTTCCTTGAAAATCAAAACTCCTAAAGTCAGTTTACTCAAAATAAAACAGATCAGATGCGGACAAAATTTCTCGCGTATACCTTGTAAAGAAGTTCACATACATCCTCTTAAATTGTTGAGAAATTATGAAAAATAATTCATTGCAAGATAAAAGGATTAAAAGATATCTGCAGAAATTTTTTAACAAATCCATAACGCGTAACTTTTACTTATACACGTCATTTTTACATATTGCAACATAAATAATCCAAAATAACAGAAAAAGGAATTTCAGATGCATCAAAAACTAAACTTTCAAATACACTACGGATGCAAAAATGCATATAAACTTATTTTATTTTGATTTAAAATACACCACGCTCAAAATAATCAAATAATTATAAGCAAAAAAATGTGAAGCTTTATTTTTTAAATTCGAATTGTTAATTAATTATTCATTTTAATTCACTGAAATAATAATTTAACTTTTCTGCGACAACCAAATAAAATATTTCAACTGCGCCTATCAAAACAATGTTTAAACTCACACGATACAAAAGAAATTATGCAGATGTCCAAACGTAGGGAAACATTACAAGAGCATAGAAATTCACAATAAATAAATACCAAATAATTTAACATTGAAAAAGCTAACTGAAAAAAAGACATACTTAAAAGCAGAGCAACTAAGAAATTTATTTTCACGCTGTGATATGTGATTTCAAACTGTATTTAGATTCTAACAAAAGGTTCTAACACTTGAATAGCATTAAAAAAAAACCTTCTTTGCCATTGAAAATACTATAAAAATACATGATTTCCATAATTTTATTTTAAAAGCCTTTGCAATAAACATTTAGGCAAAAATAAAAATAAAAACCGAGATTTTTTTTTCCTGAGATTTTTGCTTTTCTAGTCCACTTAACTTGGAAATGAATTCCAAGTCAATATTTTCCTAATTTTCATTTAGTTGCGCGGTATATTATTTAGATCAGCAATAATGGTTTGTAGATTCAACTCCTAAAATCCAGTATGCTCACGGGAAGCAAAAGCATTCCTGTAACTTTACTAAAACTGGTGAGCATGTTGTACAGCTTACAGGGAACATTTTGGAGGGAGGGATCCCTGTAGAGCTTAGGAAACGTTGGCTATAATGTAAACGTTTTTTTTTTAAATATAAAATTCACTGCAACAGGAAAATTTTCATTAGTGTTCAGTTCCTTAATATTTCCCATGTTCTTATACCAGTGTTTGAACAACTTCGCATTTATGAAATGCAGCGCAAAGAAATTCATAAATGGAACATATACAATTATATTTGACAGCGTTTTGAACTTACCTTAACAATGGCTGCAGACACAAAGAATTACCTTAAGATGTGTAAGACATTTCAGAATCCTGCGACTGGATTTATGTCTATATCGAATGACAGTATGTATGAAAATGATGGGGGAGGAGTAAGAAATGCATTTGCAACAAAACGCTACTTGAAATTTCAACCTAGATTTCTAGCTCAGTATTCTTATTATCAAAGCGTTTTATGCAACTTTTGTTCAATCAATCTCGATTACCAGGGTAATACTAGGAACGAAGTCCAAGGTTATCTCAAAATCACGATTAGTACGAGAACAGATAAAAAAAAAATAACCCAGAAAAGAAGAATAGCCGGCACAATAATTAGGGAAAAAATGTTGTCTAAAAAATTAACAGTTTATCTGTATTTTCAAGCAGTTTAATCTAGAGAGTTAGTTCAGTTGATCATGAAAATTAACCGCATTCTAAACTAAATAACAGAAGACTAAACGTCCTTAGAATTGGTGAAAAGTTGTTATAAATGGCATGAAGAATGCACAATAAAAAATACGTACAAAGCATTTACATTTGCAGATACGTTTACAAAGATACATTTGAAAAAAAAAGAAACATGATTAGTGTTTCAGATGGCCAAATAGTTACAACTTAATGCATTCATCGGGCGTGATCAAACCCATCAGTTATTTATCCGGTGTTGGGGGAACGAATTTCATTCCTGTAGAGCGGAAGCTTCCTCTGAATTAGGATGGAGAAAACCTCGAGGAATGTATCCGTGTCTCTTTCTCATCTACTACCAACAACCTCTCCAAAGGACTTTCGGCTGAACAGCATTTTAAGTGCCCAATTACGCAATAACACTATGCATTTATAACCAACCTTGCTTTCTCTCAGATTCGAACTCTGTCGTAAAACTATGACACTCGGCCTCCTATTATCATTCCAATAAGGTGGCAACTTGAGCAATGTCAATGATTTCAAACTCAAATAAAAAATATCAGGAATTTTTAGTTTTTTGTTGTACAATGCTTATTTATTTTGAATTAGCTACAATTAAACTAGGTATTGTTGTGGGTAAATGCATCTTCCTAAAACTATGACATCATCTTCTATCACTGGAGTTATTCTGAGCATTTTTCTTTCTCCTTTTTGTATTTTCCATGTACAGTTTTGTTTTACTCTGGTGGTTGGTGATAATAATTTTTCCATCATTCCAAATTAAGCAAATTTTACTTTTTTCAGACAGAGCCCAGTTAATCCGCCCTCGGTTAATCGGGAGTTGACTGGATTTTAGCAGTGATGCGCTCATGCAACAGCTCAACACAGTTTGTGAATTCGGTGAATAGTGCAATGAAAATGACGAAGATTGTTTCGCGAATTTCTAATTGGGACACCGGGATTAATGTTATTATGTTCTATTATGTTCTGTATCATGGTTTTTCAAACTTTTTCAGTTTCTTCAAACAGCGACAACTCCGTTTGATCGTACGAAGCTTACGAACGCTATCATATGAGTAAAGATGTAATTTTTAAAGTGCAGATGTAAATGACTGCAGCGTACTTGTAACATGTTTTATAGGCTTATTTCAAATACGACGAAATGCCTCCTTAAAAGAGTTAGCAAAACGTTGTAGAGACGTTAGGTTTTTTTTTTTTTTTTTTTTCTTTTGGTTTTTTTTTTTTTTTTTTTTTTTTTAAGCAGGAGACGTGAAAAATTAGCGATGCCCTCGCCGGAACTCGAACCTAGACCTCTCGAATACGCACCAAGTGTGCTACCGTTACATCAGAATGGCATGCTGGAAGGGGGGAGAAAATACCTTATAATGTAAAAACAAAATAAAAATAAACTGCTTTAAATGAAAAATACCACAAACAGCTCTGGTACATATTACAGTACAGAAACACCGTGCAGTGTACACATGATTTTCAGAAAAGATGGAATAGGTTTCTTTTCGTTACATATCGAAAAATACCTTCTGAAAGCCTTTAAGTAAATTATTATGCAAACAGTTTCAACACTATAGATGAAGAGGGATATGTGAAATAAAATCTAATTTTTCATATGATCCTCGTAGAATAAAAAGCCGTTAGCAAAATATTCGCTATGTTTTTATTAGCAGAATCCAAAATGCTCCTTGGTTTCACGGGAGAGATTTGGGAAGTTGTATTCACTAAAAAGCTTAGCAAAATAAATGCTACCCAGAAATTTCATGACGAATACTATTTTATCCAACGTCAAGGCCGTTGTTTCCTAAAACAAACCATTTTTGTTTTATAACTGCTTAAATTTATCTTATGTATTTCAGTCTAAAAATAAAACAGAAATGAAGAAATATCTGAATCGGTAAACTTGTTTTCGAATACCTCCAAGAATTCTGCATATAGATTTACAGAACTTTCTTGATTGTAACTAAATAAAAACCTAATGAACATTTTGCTAGTTGTAATTTTTAATCTATGTGACGGTATTAAGAATTGTGCATTTTTTACGTAAGCCTCCCTAACAATAGTACTGAGTCTGTTTTCGTAAGATTCTGCATCTTGTTTTTAAAATTATATGATGATGAGAAGTACATATTTAGAATAAATAGTTAAGTAAAGCAGAAAAATTTTTCTCAAACTTCTTGTTTAAAAATAAGCTACATCAATGAAGACTCTAGTCACCTTACAAATCTCTTGTATCAAATAAAATTTTCAAACCATTTTGAGACTCTCCACTTAATTTTAAGCAATCTCTTGTTGAAGCAATCTTTTGATGTTATATAACTGGTAATTCTATTCAACGCATAATTTAGTAATGAAAAAGAAATTAGGTTGCGACATAATTTCTGTAATTCTTTATTTCCACATTCCAGCTGAGAAATAAAATCGGAATTTATTGTTTAAAGAGATTTTGACCTGTTACATTATTTAAAAGGAAAACAAAGTAGCAATCTCATTAATAAAGAGCCTTTCTTGATTAATAATGCATACAAAACCTCGTAAGTTTCTCAGAAGACTTTTCGGCTGTACATTACTAGCACGTAAGTGCTAAAATTTATAAAGCTCACTTTTTAAAAATCGAATGTACAGTGTAATGAAATTTCCTTTCACTCGGGGTTAATTTTATATTATTTATTCCAAAGGATTTTAGGAGTTTTACATTATAGCTTATGTATGGCTTTTACATTTTGGCCTGCCTGAGATTTTTATATTTTCGAGTGCATAAGACTATTACATTAAAGCGTTTAAAATCAGTTATAATTTTTTTCTTAAAATTTAATACTTTTATTTAGTACTGTTTTCTTTGGGTTTCAGGAATGCTTTCAGGATTATTATTTAATATTTATTTTTTCAATGCTCAGAAGGTTTGTTTTAATTTTACTTTTAAGAATAACGCCTTTTAATTTTCGCAAGTTAATCTTTCATTGATCTTACTTACCATTAATCTACGAATTTCAGTTTCATTTCATGAATTAAAGAGAAGTACGCTACATGTATATATAAATGCCCAAAATAGTTCTAAAATATCTTTTATAATTTCCAGTAACTGGAGTAAACAGGAAGGCTTTCTGAAAAACTACATTAAATTAAAGGATACTTTTCGCTTATAAAATAGTTCATAGATCAGTTTTAAGTCTCAAAAGAAAACGAAGAATTCTGCAGACATTGCTGAAGACAAGTTATTCAATAATTAATTTTTTTAAGTTATTAGATCCATTATTTACAAATAAGAAAGATAACACAGTGATAAATAATACAACCTTTTAAGCGTCGAAACATAAATTTAGATATTCATTTTAATACTATGTATAAAGCAAGAGAGAATCATATCTAAAATGTAAATAAAATTACATAACTGAAGAAAACTTACTTTTTTAAGCTTCGTTTGACGCGGAATAAATCTTGTTGATTACCGTCGGCAAGCAATGAAAAGTGTAAACTGAGGTTGCTACTTGTCGCCGAAAGCTGAAAATAACCGAAGATAGAAAAATATTCGTTGGGTTTGCAATATTTGGCGAAAAATTCCCTCTTTGGCTCCTTTTAAACTAAAGACAATGTTGTTTTTGTTTTGTATTAGTTTTGAATTTAAAATACTGTATTGGCCCAAATCTAAAACCACCGTGCATTATAGAAGGTGTTTAACATGAAAACTTATATTGTGTTTAAGACAGCCTCACAATGTATGTGCCTGACATGTTGAAGAATTGTTTTACATGGAAGTTAACTAAATGATCAAAAATAGAGTACGTTGAAATAAAATCAAGTAGATAAGTTTCATTTTAACGTAAAAATTAAGGAATAAGTATTAATTTATCTTCATAGATTTTTAAATAATTGACTATCTATTTTCTTAAATAATAGCTTATAGCAGAAGTATAGCTGATAAAAGTGCATGTTTTTTCAGAGGCGGGAGGAATCATCAGCTTTATAGTCCGGCCAAGTTACATTTATTTTATCTTTACTAAATTAATTTTCAGCTTTTTTTTTTTGCTAAAGTTTGTAGAGTGTTAAATTTTTAACGTATCTCATGTTAATTAACCAGTTATTATGATTTTGATCTTTCCCCTAACTTCTTCCTTTCATATTCTTCACCAGCTAATTCATTGCTAATAACTTCGGGGTATTTTAATAAAATACTGAAACTGCCTTTCCTTTCATTAAGACAGTGTTTTGTGTTTTTGCCTTACTTATCATTATTGCTAAATAGGTATGACCAGGCTTCAGTATTCTTCATCTCTCTGCATCACACATATTTTAACATTAAGTCTAATAACCTATTTATTTAAATTACGTCTTACAAATTTAAGGAATGCAACAGTAACATACAAGAAGTAACGTTTAAAATAAAGGAATACATATACAAGTGAATAAGTATGCAGATCCGTGACTAGATATTTCTTCACCCGAGGAAAAGTGGTAAATTCCGGCTCTACCTGCAGTCAAGTTGTATATTTGTATACTCCCACATTCATCAAAGATAACTATTTTAAACGCTAATACTCTAGCTCATTGTGTAGAGAAATTAGGTTATTTTAAGAAGGAGATGTGAAAAATGTTCAATGTCCTCGCCGAGACTCGAGCCTGGACTTCCCAAATACGCGCCGAGTGTGCTACCGTTACTCAACGAACGCATGCAAAAATGAGGGAGAAAATACCTTATATACTCCCCGTTTTAAAGGACGATTGGGGATTAGTGAACCCAATCGCCAAATCCTGGTGGTAAAGAATCATCATCCACCACCTTTTAGTTCAGTGCCGCTGTAGAATCATTAGGTTATTTTGAAGCAGGAGACATGAAAAATGAGCAATGCCATCGCCAGGGCGCGAACCTGGACCTCTCGAATATGCACCGAGTGTGCTACTGTCACACCACAAAAGCATGCAGAAAGGAGGGTGAAAATACCTTATAATGGGTTCCCAAAGTTTTTTTTTTTTTTTTTTTTTTTTTTTGTCTCGTCTCCCTACTGCTAAAAGTCAAAATTCCCGCGCTTCTCTTCCAGGATTATAATAATATTACCTACCTATAAGGGTAGTAAGAACAAAAAACCAAATTTATAAAAGTTTTATTACAAAAAATACAGTTTTCACACGCATATGTTAAGACTCATCTTTTGTTCCTGTGTACCTATCGGTAAATGCAGGGATTAGTGGATCTACTATCAATACACATATGGTAAGAAAAAAATAATAATAAATAAGTAAATACATAAATGAAACGAATGAGTTTGAATAGTTTTGACAAGATTTTCAATTCTTTGTGGAATAGAAGAAAATGTGCGACGTAAGCCACTAGCAACATTGAATTTGCTTCTATAGTTCATTTTTATTGCGACAACTGCTGAAAACGCACTTTCGCATATACAAGTGCTTGAAAGATAAGTGCTTGAAAACTGTAAGTATTGTTACAGTGCTTACCGTTACTGTTATGCTGGGATAAACTTATCTTCTCAAAGTTATATTTGGCTGCAGAATCATTTTTAAATTCCAAAGCTTGTTTTTTAGTGTTCCTGGTAGCACATATGTGTCAACGTGAAAAGGACCCGGCGAAGTCTACAAATAATGTTACCACACGAATTAAAAAAGTAGCGTTTGAATTCATCAGCGAGGTGCTGCAAATGATTTGATATTTTAATCTTAGTATCAGTATCCTTAAAAACCACCTTAAAGCTCCCTTCTTCCATGATTCCAAATAATTTGGGAAAGGAAGAATAATTGCAATCCAAAGAATTAAATGTGGTAAACATGTATGTTATGTTTCAACTTTTAGTGTAATGAACCTTATCCAACCAATGCATTATTGAGAATGAAAATATGAATTACTAATTCCCTTTATTAGTCGATGTGTAAACTTTGAAGGTAGTGTTCATGATTTTGAGAAAAAAATCTCATTGAAAAACGCAATATTTACTTTGGCTCTTGCCTGAGGAAATGTAAAGAACATTACATCACGTCGCTGTTGGGCTATAATCCTTTTCATAGGCGAAAAAGACTCTCTTAACTTCAAACTATCTCGCGCCTATGTCCGACACCTTGTATTTAGCTACATTTTCGGAGAAGCTTATTGCTAGAGAAGAGGTGGGTGCAGGCTTCGATGGATGTGGACAATTCTGTTTCTGTCACACTCTCTCAAAATGACAAAGACATAATCGGACTTGTACTTGGAAAGGAGAAAGGTAACGAGGAAGAGGGGAAAGATCAAGATGCAGATAATACATAAGAATAAGAGAGTTGCTTGGAATGGAGCTGACGAAAGGTTACAGACTTTCATAAGATTTGCTGAGAAATCTTCATATAACAGACAGGTGGAGACAGGCAAATTATACTGAGAAGTTAAAAGGACTATTATCAAATTAAACTTGATAGTTTTCTTTTATATCTTACATATATGTGATAACTTTTTGGATAGGACGATGAAAAAACCAATTGTGTCGCAGTCGTGGTTTTAATGGCGGTGATAGCAGCTAGCTTTATTCTGTGGCGTAGTGGATAACCGGAACTCTTTTGAAAAATCACATCACTTGACAATCCGAACATATTTTTATTACTTGCGGATGCTTATCAACATATCTTATTGCATAACTTATCTCATTACATGTCGCAGCACAATAGGAGCAGTCTGCAGTTCACAATTTTAAACTATGCAGCTACGATTAATTTTAAACTATGCAACAATGGAGGAATAAAGCTTAACGAAAGGGAGTCCGCAAAAGGTAGAAAATGGTTCTATTAAATTTTCTCATTGCACCGGTTTATTTACTTTCACTATCTGCTCGTATCAAGATTTTTTACATATTTATAGGGAATTTTGGGTTTTACTGGGACTGAATTTCATTACTTTTGAGTCTTTGTGATTTTGGTTCTAAACTTCTTACTCTTTGTCTAAAATTTATATATATCTAGTATTTTAAGTGCGTAGACGACACCGGCACTTTTAGCAGCTTGCATTTGTCATGGCCGAGGGTAGGTATTTTGATGCTATGCAGCTTGAAGTATGCGTAGTTAGATAGATGGATGCATAAACCAGAAAGTTCCAGACGTGGCCATTTCAAAACATAATTTTATTGATTCATTTTTGTAGACAAGGAATTTATCCAATCATATCTAAATACGATAATTTTTATGTACGCTGGCTTTAAAAGTACGATGTAAAAGTAGCGGGGATATGCTAGCAGGGTAGAAGTTATGAAAGGAATGACGTAGTTGCTTGCGAAAAGTATTTATACCAATTAGGTGCATAACTACAGCTAAACTGCCATTGATAAATTTTAGGTTGTTATGTAACGTAGAAAGATCTCAAATTTGGGAGAACAGATGAACTAAAGGGGGAGAACGCCAAATTTAGAATAGTTAATTTTGAGATCGCCAATTGTTTCTTAGCACTTTCTTAGTATTTTGTTGTATCTATATATAGAG
>KK121883.1:82982-112238 GCA_000611955.2 Stegodyphus mimosarum | reverse complement strand
AGGGATGCGTGTGTAATAAATTGATTTGGGAATAGCTGTAATGGAGTGGCGATGGTTTGTTAAGCAGTAATTATTTGAAGAGTATTTACCATGTAGATAAAAGGATGACACTTGAAGACAGATGTGGCAATAGATTAACCACATATTTTCTTTTCTTGAGAAAACAATTCTTCAGATGCGATATCTTATTAACATCATTACGGGTATATCAAAATGGACCCCGCAATTTTGAAAGATAAATCCAACTTCAGACAATGAACGATACAGAGAAACGAGTGGCTCGTGTTTGCAACAGCAAAGGTAAAGCGAAAAAGGAGCTAGGCAGTTAGCAGAAGAGTGAGATAGAGAGTCGAAGCTTCAGTTCTCGAAGAAGTGATTTACTATAACATACCTCCATTGCTATGCGCTACGTAAGATCATATGAAACGGATTAATTTGGAAATGAGGTAGTCCAAGAAATGTTGAAAATTACCTTCTATGAAATGTGAAGCGAAATTCAAATGGCAAATGTATACGCACATAATACAAAAACATCCTTGGCATATCCTGAGGATGTTGCTCGCGGGATATGTGCATATTCTCAGGACATCCAGTAATATCCCCCGAACTTCCTAAACATATCCTCCTGAATGCTTAATGTCACATCCCAGTATATCCTCAGGCCGTCGAAGTAGGCATCCCATTGTCAGAGACATACAAAAACTATTAATTTCGAGTCCAGCAAGTCTGAGGCCTAAGGTTCAATGGGTTCCAGCCCTTACGGGGATTAAAGGAAATGAAGCAGCGGATATGATTGCGAAAGGCGCGGCCAATGAACCCCATGTGAGTAGCATTGTTGTGCCCCTTCCGCACTCATATCTGAAAACTACACTCAAATGTGAACTAATGAAGCAGTGGCAAAACTACTGGGACACAAGCACCACAGGCAGAAGACTGTATGATTTCCAATCAGAAGTTAACCAGAATTTAAATAGCTGCTCCTCGCACCTTACACAGTATCTGACAGGGCATGGCCCATATATGTCGTATCTTCACAGATTTCGCCTAAGAGACAGTGACCAATGTATTTGTGGGAGTACTGGTGATCCAGATCACTATGTGTTTGATTGCCCTCACACAGCGAATTCTCATTTAAAAAGACCAGCTGCAATCAATATGCCGGCTTGGTTTAAGAACACAATTAAGAACAAATATGCGCTCAGCCGCATTAGAGACTGCACTACCGTTGCTAAAAGCATTGCTGACAGCCTGGAGTGACTTCTTTTCTTGGACACTGTGCCGTCAGCAGCCCGCTCTGTACACATATTAATTTACTTAATGTCTTACTTATTATTATTTTCCTTGTTTTATTCCCAATTATGTTTAATTTTATGATTAATCCAGCACTCTTTTAACGGATCCCACAATCTGTAATGTATTTGTTCATCTTTACATCTGTACCTGATTATATAGCATTTCCTTAATATAACTGCATGCCTACCAAGTACCATAATAGTGTATGCCTAACATGTACAATGTATTTGTTCATCTTTGCATCTGTACCTGATTATATAGCTATCATTAATATAACTGTATGCCTAACATGTACCATAATAGTGTATGCCCAACATGTACCGTAACTGTATAAATGTCTGCCTAACATGCACCATAATAAGTGTTCCCCTTAGTCTCAGCAGTCCCCATCATGCAACTTTTTCCCATGTTCTGGTCCTTATTTCGATGCTCCTCGTTTAGCGTGGTCAATTGCAGGAGGACACACTACTAAGCTCTTTATATATATATATACTTTAAATTCCATCGACGGGATCCAACAGGCTGAAAAGCACCTAACCCAGTGGGCCAGCTGTTCCGTCGATGGCGAAAAGAAAGAAAGTATATCCTCAGGACATCCTACCTAACTCCCATCGACAGCGTACGGGATGTTGTTAGGACCTGAAATCCTACTTACTACATACCGGGATATCCCACTAACCTCCTAAACACATCCCATTTTATCCTCAGAATATCCTATCTAGGTCCCATAGACAGCGTCTCGGATGTTATTAGGATTCAAAGTCCTACTTACTACATCCTCAGGACATCCCGCAATATCCCAGTTTCCTCCTAAACTCATCCTCCCGAGTGCTTAATGTCACATCCCAGTATATCCTTAGAATATCCCATCTAGGTCCCATCGATAGCATATGGAATATTATCAGGATTTGAAATACTAGTTATTATATCCCACAATATCCCTTTAAACTCTTGAATACATACTCCCGACTGCCTAATGTCACATTCCAGTATATCCCCAGAAATCTTCCTTACATTCCTGTGAAAGTATGTGAAGGTGTTGTGATGACCTAGAGCCTACTAATTTTCCACAGATAGTCTCAGATCCTCCTTATGTGGTTACTATGGAAAAATAAGAAATATTGAGAATATTTATACAACTTATTTTTTTAACTTGAATTTCAATTTATTTAATAATTTGTAAATATATCTAAAACTGAGCAAAGGACTTAAAATTAATTATTAATACAAATTATAAGAGGAAATTTTCCTTAAAATATTAAAAATCATTTTTAACCATTCAATAGCCCAAAACTGAATTCTTCAGTATATTCATAATTAAATTATTCTGAAAAATCAGTTCTGAAGTCAGTTAATTTGTATTCAAAATTCAATAATAAAATTAAGTATTTAATAACCTTTAAGTAGTGGACGAGATGTGTGTAAATTTTGAAATTCTGAACTTAAGTCGGTTACGTTGATTGAATCCTTATTGATGTCTACAATGATTAAACAGTTCATGAGTTCGTTTTGTTATTTCCTGTAATGGAGCAAAAGATTTTCTAACCAATTTTTTATAGAAGACATATAACTTTCAAATTTAAATGCACTGTAATTATCTAATGGCCCAAACATTTTTACATCTTCGCAAATATGCAGTAGGCCGTGAACATTACGAGAAATATACCGTTTTCCATAATAAAGCCCACAATTTATTACGAAGAGATTTAATAGAGCCTGTGAGTATATTCATGAATTGCCATCTGATTTTGTATTTGGCATAAGATTCTAATCGAAATCTTAAGTAGTAAAAAATGATCATGCAGTTTTTTGTTTAAAATTTCTTTTAAAATAAATGGGCCAGAGTACACTAAAAATTGGCGGTATTCTGTAGCTTTCCAATGTTTCAATTCTTTTAGGTTCCTTGGTTTTCTTGCAAATTCAATTGGTACATAAGGCTTTAAACTAGTGAAATTGTTTAAATAAATTCAATATTTTTATGTGGTAATCGCATTTGTAAACTGCCTCCGCTTATCCAAATAGTAATCATTTTTCGTACTACTTTCCCCTAAGCACATAAGGCGTATAAAGTCTAACAGGATATTTAATACATACTCCCGACAATTGTCAAGCCAAGCCCCTTGACATGTTAATACTTTCATTAGATAATTTCACAGTTTCGTCAGTAATTTCTTTTGAAAATTCATTAGCTTTGGTTTTGAACTACCATAATATGCACCCACGATAAATACTTTTTTTGTAGAAATAATATTCACCAAAATCGGGCAGAGTGAGTTATTATTTGATTTGAATATGGATAAACAATCAATATTTATTGCTATCTCTATACAAGATAATTGGAAGGCTGCACATTTTTCTAATTTGATTTTCTAAGCCCAAATATACATAGTTTGCGTTCCCCATTCTTTTTATAAATCAATTCCCAGGAGTGTACGCGCATCATTTGCTAAATTTTTAAAACATTTATGGTTCTTCAGCATTTTTAATAATGCACTCAAAGCATTCTGGTTGATTTGGAATTTTAAGCTCCATTCCGTAATTTCCAGAAACGAGTTCTTACAAGTAGTGGGATGAAACATAGCATAATAAAGCTGTTCGAATGAAGAAAATCTTTCATTTCCCTTTTCTGTTAAAATGAAATGGATTCAGTACCTGTCTTACCAACTTCAAAACAAGCGTTATAAGCCGAAGTGCAAGTTACATGAGTTTCATATTCCGAATCACAGTTTGAACTGGAACTGAAAAGATATTTGCTAGCGTGAAAATTCGGCACAGGCATTTTTACATAATTAAATGCTACTTCATCTTCTGATGAATCCGATAATATACGTTGATTTATTCTTCTATAAATCTGTCTTTTAAATATATGAGATAACTTTTTTAGTTCTGATCATTTTCGTATAATAAAGGAAAAATTTTGAAACTTAGTTTTCGCACTCTTTCAATGAAAATCGTTCTGTAACGCTTGTTTGAGAAGCCAGCTCCTAACTGGAACAGAATTTGAAACGACGGCAATTAACGTTTAAGCTTCAGCAGAATAGCTGAATTCTAGAAATCAAGAAGTAAATACGTATACTTTTCTACTTTGTGAGGTTCTTCAAGGATATCACTGTTACGGAGCAATTAACACCGTTGGAGGCATCCTCCGTCGAAAGTGACTTCAAATTTCAGATGAGCTTTCCGTTTCTAAGCTCTTTATTCTCTACAAGTTTCCCTTGTAGAGGAATTGGGAAGGGAAATCTGCCACAAAGAAGCTAACAAAAGAGCAGTCTTCGGAGCAGAGCTCAGTTTCTCAAAAGCGAAGAAAAGGGGCAGATATTACGAACATTGATAACAATGGAAACAGAGATTTAATATTTAAAACTTTAATTGTTATTTATACCATAAAATAAAATAATAAAACTGCTGAGCTTAAAGAATGCGTTTAATTTAAAAATTATTTTTTTTTTTATTTTAAGTTTTAATATCTATTTAATCCGTTATCTAATTTTCAGTTTTTATGACAACATTTAACTTTGTGTTATTTACCTTGAAGAAAATTGTTTACTGCATTTTCTGGATGTTACAAATAAATTAATGAAGCAGTAATTATTGTTAAATTATGAGGACTCATGTAGCATTTTCGGCATAACGTATATAAGATTGGAGAGTGCTGGATATATATTTTTCGTGCTTTGTTTAGGCAAAGACCGGATATTTGTATGGCTATAGAGCTCTCTGAGGTAGCAAAGGGAGGTTTAAGGAGAGTAAGAACTTAATGTTACTGCTTTCCATTCTTAAACCTCATTTTCCTATTACAGAGAGGTAAAAAATAACTTACTTCTTACCTCAATCGTTTTGAGAAATTTAGTCTCATTATTAAAGAATTTGCCAGAAAATGAACTGCAATGAACAGCGATGAAAAAAACTGCAATGAATTTGTTAGCCCAATAAAATTATTCTTCTGCTTATAAATTCAAATTAAAGCAAGTTAAAGCAAGTTAAAGCTCGTACAGACTAATTTTTAACTGTGTCTGTAAATTGAAATTGCGTGGGTTAAAAAAAATTCTTGTCACTCATTACTGCGCAGCATTAAACATCATTCATTACTAATATAATAGTGTAAGAGATCAAAAAGTAATTTTTTCTTTTGCAGTTTCAAAATATAGTTATTTGTATGTCAAGAACTAGCTAATGAAACGATTTTTGGATCTAAATTCTTTCAGTAATAAGTTTTGCTTTAAAATCTTCGATGAATTTAATTGAATACTTTTATAACTTGATGTAAGTAAGTGCATCGCTCAGCCATGCCTTAATATCCCGCATGCATAGTCCCAAGCAACTAAATACTACATTATTTCTGATTAGTGCCGCAGAGACGGGAAAGTGGTTACTGACTGCTTGCCTTACCGAATGGCCCAAGTTCGAATACCGGAGATGACATGGATGTAAATTATCTGTACCCTCATAGGAGGCAACGATGGCTCATCTATTACCCTCATAATAAACTGACCACCGCTTCCGGCCTTAATAGTGGCCATTGCCTCTAATGGCTAGAGCCAGCTATTGGCAATTTAAAAAAAAAATTGATTAGCCTGATTTAAGGGTCTGTGGCAAAGCACTCGAGGGCAGTCTAACAAAGTAATGTTTTTATTAACGCTTTCCATTTTTAAGAGAGATTGGCTTGTTTATACGCTATACATAAGGAAAAAAACATGAAAAATCTCATGCAGCCAGTTCGTTCCCCAGAATCTGAATCTTGTCGAACTACCAGAGTTTTGCGGTTTAATTCTCTGCAGCTTGAAGGAGTGTTGACTTAAAGCATAGTATATCATGGCCACCTGTTCATAGGATAAATGACTTAGTGAAAGATTTTCTGAGCGAATCTGTAACGTAAATAATGTTCAAAGATACTAGCAAAATATCTAAAATAATCTTTACAAAATACATTATGTAGCAATTAGAATTTATTCTTAACCACACTTTCAATATGAAACTCAAAACACGTGCATATGATTTGTAAGGAAGTGCTCTAATCACTAGGCACTGTGAAACAGCAACAAAAATTTTTAAATATTTCGAGTTTTACTTACAGTCAACATATACAAGACAAAAATAAGTGTTAGCATAACAATTAAATTTTTATATGCGGAATATCCATAGAGTAAAATTTTGATTCTTATAATTTGATTTGCGTGTGGTGCAAGGTTACTTTATTTTAATATTTTCAGATATCAGCTTCCATAAAAAGTAAAGTGTTTTCAATGAATTTAATGAATAACCCCTCCAGCTTTCTTTCAACTCGTTCTAATCGCTAAGGAGGCTCCATTACAGTGCTCGAATATCTCCTTGAAAAGCAATTGAAGAAACATATGACTTTGCAATATATGACAATGCATTTGAAATTTAAAAAAATTGAGCAATTTAATGCTTTTAAGAAGAAAAAAAAGTACGAAAATTAAACATACGAATTAGTTGTAAAATAATGTTTTTTTTTTTTTTTTTTCTAGATACTTAGGAAAATTTTCTGTCCGCGCTGTTAGTCAAATTTTAACTCATATGTGGACGCATAGATAATCAACTAAAGTTTGATTAACAATTAGTTCTATGATTTTAATAATTTATAGTAGATGAAAGCAATGATACAAATAATTGATCTTATATGAATACAAATGCTTACGTGTATTTTATTTACAAATTTAAAAAATATTTTAGGAATAGCTAATTCATTGCAAGCCCCTTTCAAATTAACTACAGTCATAAAGTAAAAAAAAAGTGTCAGGAAAAAACTGATTAAAATTAATAAAAAAATAGCAAGCCTAACCCCGATACTATATACATTCTAAATGTAGTCCAATAAGCAGTTCTTAAAAAGAAAAATAAAGAGCTTGCGTATGTTTTCTTATTAGCAAATTCGAGCTTTGAATTCTCAGCTCATCTTAAGAGGGGCTGAGAATAAATATCCTCAGTCTGCTTGACGACAGAAGTCTTCAGGAGTATTCAGTATGTGTATCCTCAGGATGATAAAGTCCTGAAGATATCTGAAAATCAACATCCTCAGGACATCTTCATATATCCCGGGCCATTGCGACTTGAACAGGACATCCTCAGGATATCCTAACTGTTTCCCGGGACATTGTGACTTGAATAGGATGTCCTGAGGTTGTATTGTGCTATGGGGAACTATTTTGGTAATTATTAATCGGAATTTGTAAATAATTACGCTGGAAATCTCAGTTAAAATGCAAAACTAAAGAATGAAACACGAAAATTACTGCTCATTCCGTAGAACGATCCCGACTTATCGGGAAGAATTGGAACCTCTCCGTACAACCATCAATAATTCATGAGAAGCGCGTTTTGTCATCTCGCATATCTGAAAAAATTCATTTCAATTTTAAATTTCTATTCTATTACAATATCCGTTAATTTAAATCTTAAAAATTCAGATGTGAGATAATTCCCCGACGCACGGATACATAAGTAATTAAAATCATAATCAAAAATAAATATATTAGTCTTATCGAACAATACATAAATCTAAAAAATAAGGAACAAATATATGAAAAACTGAAATAAAAACAAGATACAAATGAAAGAATTAAATAAACCAATAAAAGTCATAAAAAATGAAATTTTTTACCTAATAAATAGGCCAAACTTAATTTTAAAATTTACTTACATTTTACCCTTGTAACGTTCTACTGTCTATCTGTTGTGTAGAATCTGCAGAAATAGTGATTGCACAGAAGGAGGGTTAAAACTACCCTTTAATAAACTCTTTAAATTATTTACAATGCGTCAACTTGACGCTAATATACTACGCCTCTGCTTGGGAGGTAACTAAAACAGTATAATCAAAACTCAAAATTTGGGATATTCACAAATAGTAGAGTTAAACTACAGGGCTCAATCAATTCTAAGCGCGTAGATGAGTCTAGTGGCAGCAAGATAATAACTATTAAGCCATGTCTAACCAGCTATAAATGCTAAGCCGAAGCTTGCGTTACAACCACGCACAGAGATTTCCCAGACTCTCTCTTACCTTCCCTATAGAACATCGACATTTAAGCTTTTCTCCCACTGGTAGAATTTGCATTCCTTACGCGCGCTACCAAATTTAAATACTCTGGCACTGACAATTAGGGGAATGAAGGCTTATAGGAAAGTAACTCAAAATTAAATTTAACTGGTTATTTAAAACAAATACAAATCCCTACATTTGTCCATGCCAGAACTTAACAGACTTGGATAAAGGTCCTTAAAGACCTGTTAGAAACTGCTAAATTCTACAATTAACAATACCTGAGCCCAGTTTACATTGCAATTTAAAATTTTAAATTGCAACAGAAAGAGCTTTTACATCATAGTTCTGTTCCACTTTATTCATAGTCTTTCAATTGGCCTTCGGTCATCTCTATCTAGTCATCTGGAAGGAATACTTATCAATACATGATTCTAACAATAAATAGCACTTTAACTTCACACTACAATCTTTTATTAAGTTTCTAACCTTTTTGCATTTAGCATAGCTTTTTCAGATTTTTCGCACATTACGGTGTTTCATGCATTCACAATTATTAAATTACGTTCATGCTTAAATTTTAAACATTAATCTCCTTTTGGCTCTCCACAATGTGTGGTGTGAAAACGCAAGTGTACTATGTTATAGTGGACAAAATCTCCACCTATACGCACATCGACTTGTTAACACATAACAACCTTCTTAGACACACCCTAAATTCATTGCTAAGTTCTCCCTGAGCTAAAAAACATGAAAATTAACTAGAGCGTCGGTGAAGAGCCCTACAAAACACATGCATACCAAATATTTTCTACATTCATCTTAAACACATGCAAGCTTTCGCTCAAAATCGCATGATTTGATTTAACTAAAATTTCTTTTGAGCGAACTCAATTGACTACATTAAACTACATTATTATTGATTATTATTATTCTATTATTGATTCTTTCCCCTTATCATATCGATAAGGTTTTGCTTTACAAGTTTCGCTTGATTTTAGTTCTATCGCATAAGTAACAATTTGTGTATTCCCTGGCTTCTCAGAAAATAACGTATTAAATCTACTTACGAGTTCTTCCAGCTTGGCTCTCATCTTCTTTTAGATGCTGGAGATCGATATCAGGAACATTTACCTCTTCCACCACCTTTGGCACCATATCCAAGAAAATAGAATTTTCTGTAAAGTTTATTGTGGCGTTCGCCGCCCTGAGGAACTCTGTACGTAAAATTACATTGTTTTGCAAATTTTTAACAACAAAAAATAGAACTTTCAAAACTTCGTTTTTTTACCTCAACGTTCAGCCATAGCTTCACGACACATTCGCAAACTATGCTTTGTGCAACAAGGTTTTCTCTTCTACAATTTTTAAACAAACTTATTCTTTGGAAATTTCTGTTGTAGAAATTTTGGCTTAAAAAATTTCCTTGGGCGCCGGTGTCCACGAGTGCTTCTACGGGTACGTCGTTCACAAGAACCTGGATTACGGATGTTGGGAATTCTTGACTACCACGGTATTAAAAACTTAGAGGGATTTTGCGATGCACAGGAGGTCTGAACCCTCAATTCGTTTAAATTCTTCTTTCCTCCTGATGTTTCCTGGTTGCGCTGGCTGTCTTTGACTTTACAGTTTTATTCTTGCTCGTTGACGGCGTAGTTAGAAAGCGTTTTCCTCCGTTGTATTTGTTTCTTTCTGCTAACGGCTGTCGGGAGAACGGCTGATAGTGTCCCTCGGTAGGAAATCTCGAATTTTCCGCTATCTGCCGTTTCTGGAACTTTACGGCTAATTCGAATAGCTCTTGCAGCGTTCGTGGGTTTCTCAGCTCCACGAAATCTTGTAGTGTGGGTAACAATCTTGGTAATATAATTTCAATTACTTCGTTATTGGGCTTCCTTCCATATAACATATTCACTAGTTTGACTTTACTCAGGATAAATTCAGTAAGGTGTTCAACTTTCCGTTGATAAAAGTTGTAGAGTTCGGCTTCAAGTTTCGCACGATCTTTCACGATCGGGAAGGCCTTCAGAAGTGCCGCTTTGAAATTCTCAAAATTGTAGGTGAGGCTTCCGACTTTCCTGAGTAAGAATTTTCCAATATCTTCCTACCAATACTCCGCCTGTCCTCGGAGGGCACTGGAGACGATAGCTACGTTTTGTCTTTCGGGTACCGGATACAATTAAAAGTACGTCTCAAGGGATTCCAGGAATGAAGTGATGGAGTTTTTACTGTCGAACACCACTGCTGGTTTAATTGCTCCTCTCACGGTGTGTATTTAAAAGCCAAATCCATTCAATGGGCTTGTCACCATCGGGTCTACGACTTCTATCTCTTGTAAGGATGATTGTCCGTCTTGATTATTTGCCATTGGATCCGAGTAGGATATTCGGGCACCAGATGTAACGTTCTACTACCTATCTGTGGTGTAGAATCTGGAGAAATAGTAATCGCACCGAAGAAGGATTAAAACTACTCTTTATTAAAGTCTTTAAATTATTTACAATGCGTCAACTTGACTCTAACATACTACGCCTCTGCTTGGGCGGTAACTGAAACAGTCAAATCAAAACTTAAAATTGGAGATATTCATAAGTAGTAGAATTAAACTACAGGACTCAATCAATCCTGTATCCTACAGCACGTAGATGAGTCTAGTGGCAGCAAGATAATAGCTATTATGCCCCGTCTAACCAGCAATAAATGCTAAGCCGAAGCTTGTGTTACAACCACGCAGACTCTCTTTCTCTCTCCCTACTAGAACATCAATATTTAAACCTTTTCTTCCACTGGTAGAATTTGCATTCCTTACGCGCGCTACCAAATTTAAATATTCTGGCACTGACAATTAAGGGAATGAAGGCTTATAGGAAAGTAACTTAAAATTAAATTTAACTGGTTATTTAAAATAAATATAAATCCCTACACCCTAACTAAAGAAAGTTTCATTATTACCTATTAATCTATTAATTTGGTTGAGTATTGTGTTACCGATGGTTTTCTTAGAGATATTGGATTTCCAGTTAATAAGTTTAATTGTAGAAATATTCAAGATTCTTGTTTTGTCACGAAGCTCAATTGTTTTATAATTAATGATATGAAGATCAAGATATTCTACTTGTTGATTTTAATTGCTCTTGTTAATTTTTAAGAAGGATAGATTTGGAATTTTTCTCTGACATCATAATTATTCAAAGTAATTATATCATCAGTATTCTTGTAAGAGTTTGCAAAAAGTTTTAAACTTGTTTGGTCCTCAGCTTCTCATGCTTGCTGCTGTAATAACGCCATTTTGAAATTTCCTTCGGTTAGGGTGTCAGGACTGAGTGTTCGGTGCATATTCTTGGCAAACATCTTCGTGAAACTCCTTAAGTCCTGATCTTGAACAGGGAGCTGAATGCAGCTGTGTTCGGTGGTAGGATATTGTGATTAAGTTGGAGAGTAACTGCACTTGAAAGGGATTTAAAATCCCCTTTTATTAAATCACTATTATTTACAAACCACTTCCCAACTCGAGAGGGATACAGAAAGTAAAAGACCACGCTTGGGTCTAAAATTAACAATCAGCTAAATTTAAACTAAAGCTAAATAGAATTTAAATTAATCGCTGCTCACAGAGCTATACGCGGGGTTGGCCTCTAACTAAATGGTGCGTAGCAAGATTTACTAATACTAGCGCACTTGGATTTATTTCAATAAGCAATCGCGTAAAAGCACTATGGCTTAGAATTTAACTGCTAGCTGGTCAGGCGAACGTCGAATAGAATGACCGTGATCTGAGACTAGAAGCTCTCTCACTCTGAGAGGTTTCTACCTCTGGTTTAAATAGAACTTAACTCCATTTCAAATTAGCATAAGCTGAAAACACGCGCTTCTTCTAACGAGAAGTTGAAAGTGAGAAGAGATAGAAAGATTCAAATTAAAATAAAACTTTGTTAGTTTAACTAAAACCTTACAAGGGTAAAACGTAAGTAAAGTCTAAATTTCCTTTCAGGCTATTAATATGTAAATTTCATGTTTTTATGTCTTTCATCTGCTTATTTTTTCTTTTCATACGCATCTTGTGTCAGTTTCAATTTTTCATATATTTTTTCCCTATTTCTTGGCTTTAAGTATTGTTCTATTTGACTAGTATATTTATTTTTGAAAATAATTGTAATTAATTATCTAACCGCGAGTCGAGAAATTATCTCACATACTGAATTTTTAAGATTTAAATTCGGATATAGTAAAATTGAATAGAAACGTAAAACTGAAAAGGGATCTGTTCAGATGTGCGAGATGATGAAACGTTCTTCTCATAAATTGTTGATGGTTGTACAGAGAGGTTCCACTTCCCCTTGATAAGTCGGGATCTTTCTACGGAATCAGCAATCATTCTCTTGTTCTATTCTTAAGATTTGCATTTTAATTAAAAATTCCAGTGTAATTATTTGCAAATTCCAATTAATAATTACCACAGTAGTACATATTTGCTTTCTAAATTTCACTTCACATTTTATAGGAGATAATTTTTAATTTTACATTCTCTGTATTCTCTATTAAATTAAATATTACCTTTGCACTACTAGCGCAGGATTTTATTTTTTAGGTCTTTTTACGACTTTTTATTTTTTACACACGCGCACACTCATTTTATATATATATATAAAAATATAACCGCTGTCAGATTTATTAGTACTCTCAGCAAAGCGTCGGAAGAAATATTTCCAGAAATCTTGACTTCCAGGATATCTACTACATTT
Organism: Stegodyphus mimosarum; assembly: GCA_000611955.2. Taxonomy (NCBI): domain Eukaryota; kingdom Metazoa; phylum Arthropoda; class Arachnida; order Araneae; family Eresidae; genus Stegodyphus; species Stegodyphus mimosarum. The sequence goes on along the minus strand of KK121883.1, from coordinate 99,203 downwards.
ACTTTTGAAAATAATTGTAATTAATTATCTACCCGCGTGTCGAGAAATTATCTCACATACTGAATTTTTAAGATTTAAATTCGGATGTAGTAAAATTGAATAGAAACGTAAAACTGAAAAGGGATCTGTTCAGATGTGCGAGATGATGAAACGTTCTTCTCATAAATTATTGATGGTTGTACAGAGAGGTTCCATTTCCCCTTGATAAGTCGGGATCTTTCTACGGAATCAGCAATCATTCTCTTGTTCTATTCTTTAGATTTGCATTTTGCATCCTGGCTTACGTGAAAATCAGATCTTTGTTGAAGATTTACTAAGAGAGCATGTGAAGGGAAACATTTTCGTCGGCGTCGTAAAATATCCCGGCTGGCTATCTGGGACAGAGCGTCTACAGCGGTTGTTTCGGCTAAGAACCCTCCCGTTTAAACTATGGTGGGAGAAATTGTTTCTAAGAAAAATTCCTTCTCGCGTAACGAGTCTCTAGATGTGATAGCCGCATTACATATAACTTCTCACTCGCCTCGCGTTAGTTTTCTCACTTGGTCAGTTCAGGCCTCTCACAAACTGTGGTTAGGTTATTTGATCTTGAGTTGAAACTCGGGACGAACTACCAGCATTCAGCAATCTTTAACGGATCGGTCAATGATGGAACTCCAAACTGAGGATACTCTGACGAAACATAAGACTAACCCTAGTCATTTAAAGAAGAAAAATGTGCCTACTTTCCCCTCACATTGGATTAAGCTACAGGCTCCAATAGTCGATAACTTTCAAGTGAAAAAACGTGCCGAAAGGAAAAAAGGAGGACTTTTTTTAGGGTACAGTGAAATTGTGTTTGAATGCTATTATTCCGCTACGTAAGTTAGATCACCCAGCAATGAGTGATTATTTAATAAAATAGCACATGCTTGATTCAGATGATCTTAACTCAGGAGATAGTTTGAGGCAGCACATATTCTGAGAAAGAAGTAAAAAATGAATAACTAAAAGATAATTCAGCAATTACACAGAGGCCGATGAAACATATGATTAATTTTATCACATTATTTCGCAGTTTATTTTATTACAGAAACAGCGATTTATACCTTTCATTTATTTATTTATTAGCCCAAAGGGTGTCAGCCCAGAAGAGCTATAAGGTATTCCTCATACCTTCTTCGAACGCCTTCGTGATGCAGTGGTCAGCACTTTGGGCGCGTGTTCCAGAGGTCCGTCATCTCATCGGTTCGTCTCTCTGCGAAGAACATGATATTTAATAAATAAAGGTTAACACACGAAACGCTAAAAGAACGGTCCCTTTGGACTTAATATAAAACCTGAAAACTTTCATTTTTTAAATTTTTATATTTGTTATTTTATTTCATTTTTATTTTTATTTATTTGTTAATTGATTCTGGCGAATAAACGCGAACTTTCCATTTTTTACTTTTTATTTTTGAGAAAGTTCACCTTTCTAATATAGAATCACGTGTTCCTACTCATAAGGTAAGAAAAATTTGCTATTAAAATAAAACAATATGCCGTTAACCGAACGATAAGGTAAGCTTGTAAAGTTATTAGGATTTTTGATGCTGGAGACGTAAAAAATGAGCAGTGCCCTCGCCGGGTTTCCAACTCCGGACCGCCCAAATACGCCTCGAGTGTGCTTTCAGTTATACCACGAAGGCCTGCTGAAATGAGGAAGAAAATACCTTATATACTCCCCCTTTTAAAGGGTAACTGGGGATGAAGGAACCCATTTTCCAGATCCTGATGGTGAAGAATTATCGTCCACCACCTTTTGATTCGGGCGTCAGTTGTAGAGTCATTAGGTGATATCCATCCCGGAAAGTGAAAAATGTGCATTGCCCTCGTCGGGACTCCAACTTTGGACCTTTCGAATACGCGTCGAGTATGCTTCCAATTACACCACGAAAGCATGCGGAAAGGAGAGAGAAAGTACCTTATACACTCCGGTTTAAAGGACACCTAGGGATTAAGAAACCCAATGGCCAAATTCTGGTGGTGAGGAATTATCGTCCACTACCTTTTAGTTCAGACAGAGTCGTCAGGGTTTTTGATGCTGGAGAGGTGAAAAATGAGCAATGCTCTCGCCAGTATTCGAACTCCGGACCTCCAGAATACGCTTCGAGTGTTCTTCCAGTTACACCATGAAGCTATGTGGAAAGGAGGGAGAAAATACCTTATAAGCTGATTATTGAAGAGAATGATATTTTCTGGAAAGATGGCTCACATTATGTGCAGATTGATTGAAAATTAACAAGGGAAACATGTAGTTGAACTTTTTTTAATGTCTGAGTTTAGCAGAGAAATTATTCACATTAAAAAAGAGAACTTTAAAAATCAACACACAATACAAAACGATAAATTGGTAAATTAATTTATTAGACTTACTCATGGAGGTACATCCGCCCTAGCAGAAAAGCTTTCTTGGAGAAATTACTTAGGATATTAATACACCCGGAGAAAAGCCAACCATCTTCCCAACCACCAAACCCAAGTGAACTACTAGTTTTCAGTTATGTTACCCACTAGGTACTATTGGGCCCTTGCCCAATATCAGATAGGATGTTTTCAAAAATAATATACTTTAATTTTCCAAATGCTACTGAAAATCATAAAAAAATTTTCATTTCTCTTTAAATATGAATGGTTCGAAAAAAAGCTTTATAGTGTGAGTTTATAAAATAGTGCGAGATTTTACTATAATAGTACCACATTTTGCTGCATTTAACATAAGTGTATAAAAAAAAAAGTTTTTTTTACCTTGGTAGACACTGACTTTTTTATACAAAGATACAAAATATGCCATACATAACAATGATAATAAATAAATAAAATGATAGCAGAATCCATTTATACGTATCCTTATTTCTAATTTTAAATTTTTAATAATTTAAATTTAAGTCAGATTCTATTTTTCTTTAGACAGATTTACAACAGCTTCATTATTTGCAAAACTGGGTTTTACCTCGTGCTTTCAGTGTTGCATTTGCTCAGCATAGATATATACCTCTAATAAAATAATAAAATAATAATGATCCCACCTTTAATATTAAAGATTCTAATTCCTCGGGATTTCCTTTATTGGAATCTTTTTGCTGGTATGAATTTTGTCTGAGCTCATCAATAACACACATATTTGGAATTATCATGTCATCATAATCATCCTGCTCCAAAAAGTTGCAATTTTTATATTAAACTCACCACATGTCAGTATATCGTACGAAAAGTAATCTCAAGGTAATACGCAAGACGCGCTTCATTAATTATAACAGTTTCTAATGTTGAAATCGTAATCTAATGAGAAAAATAAAACAGTATAGAAGTGTATTCTCGAACCAAAACAACGCCAAGGCGTTCCCTAGTAAAGAAGGAATGACGTCATTGCAATCTTATTTAATCAAGGAGATTAGTTTTCCCAAACTTTCGTTGCGCGGTAGGGTTTGCTTAAATGCAGCCCGTTTACCTAGATTTGAACCCAAATCAACCACTGTATTAAAAGTGCAGTTGATCGAATAATGCATGTTAAATAAAGTTACGTAGCATAGTTAAATACAGTTACAATTTTTTATTCCAAGCTTTTCTGCGTTCTTGCAAGATAAAGTCAAAGCAGATAACACGCATAATAATTTTAAATTGATTTGTTTCAAGATGCTGCTATTTTTAGTCTACTATAATGTTTTATAATTTAATGCTTAATTTAAATGTTAAGCTATAACAACGAGCTCAGAATTATATAAATTTGAAATATTGATTTTCCATCTCATTTTAAGTTCTAAGTAGTTTTAAATATTGAATAATTAATTAAATTTTCCCTCGATTTGGTTAACTGATCAAGGCAAAGTAGAAAGAGGGCTATCTGCATGGGGGGAAGAATGCCTCCGTAGATGACTTCCTAGGGAAATCTGGCTGGTTTTCAAATGGAAAAAATGCAAAAGTACCCATTCAATTCCCCCGTGCACGAGGATTTCAACCTAAATTGAATTACCAGCGTTAAGTGGTCTTATACGTAGGTTGATCCAAAAAAAAGTTTACAAGCAGAAGCATTTGAAACGTAATAATTCTGGAGCGAATATTTCCACCCAGGGTGGTTGACAGATGGCGCTAGTTGTCCTACAACGGTTCTACGAGAAAGTAGCGTCAGTACGCAGACACTTAAGAGCGACAGTAATGGCACCACATCTAGAAAAGTGGTCTCGCATAGAGGTGCGAGCCGTAATTCGATTCTTATGGGCCAAGAATGTGGCCGCATCCGAAATTCACAGACAAGTCGTTGAGGTATACGGGGACAAAGCAATGAGTAGACAAGAGGTATCGAAATGGTGTCGTTCTTATCAAGCGGGCAGGGAGCATGTGGAAAACCGCAATATGGATGCGAGCGGCCGTCCAAGTTCTTCAAGGACGGATATCAACACGGCACGTGTTGAAGAAATCATCCAAAGGGATCGACGAGTAACCATGCGTGACATTGCCGCAGAGTTAGGCCTGAGTTATGGTAACGTTCAGCGTATCGTAACCGATGAGTTGCGATATTCCAAAGTTTGTGCTCGCTGGGTTCCACGTGCGTTGTCCGTGGAGCATAAGGCCACTCGAATGATGTGCAGCCTCACATTTCTTCAGCCATACCATTCAGACGGCCAACAGTGGTGGCCGCCCAAGGATGACGTCAGCAGGGGATGACCTATATATCGTCCTGCAGGCGAAAAGAGGCCGACAGCAGTCAGCAAGCGGCATTGCTCAGCAACTCTGTACAGCAACGGGGCAACAAGTGTCGCGGTTTACTGTGGCCAGACGCCTTCACAAAGGGGGCCTATTCGCCCACCGTCCTGAACACTGCCTCTCATTGAAAGTTGGCCACCGTTTACAGTGGTGCAGAGAGCACAAAAACTGGACAACTGATCAATGGAGTCGTGTCCTCTTTACGGATGAGAGTCGGTTCAATGCCAGAAGCGATTCTCAACGCGTTTTGATTTGGAGAGAGGTCGGGACCCGGTTTTATCCCAGTAACATCAAGGAAAGACACCGTAAGGTGGTTCTGGAGTTCCTGTTTGGGGAGGCATTATGCTGAACGGGCGAACTGAGCTCCACGTTTTCGACAGAGGGTCTGTAATCGGGGATCGCTATTGTGAGGAGGTACTCCTTCCCCATGTGCGTCTGCTCCGAGGTGCCATTGGCCCAGACTTATTTTTATCGATACCACACTACTTTTTTTATGACAATGCACGGCCACATAGGACTCTTGCTGTTGAGGAGCTACTGGAAAGTGAAGATATCACTCGAATGGATTGGCCAGCGTACTCCCCAGGTTTCAATCCCATCGAGCATGTGTGGGATGCTTTGGGGAGACGCATTGCAGCACGTTTACATCCTCCGGAGAACACCCAACAACTGAAACAGATGCTGATTGAGGAATGGACACTCCTACCGTAAAAAAATGTTGCACCAGCTGGTTCTTAGTATGCGGAGACGATGCGAAGCAACCATTGCAGTGAGGGGAGGGCATATCCCATATTAAGGAACATCTGCTTGTTGTTCTTCCTCTTGGATAGACAATCATGAGTCACGATGTCAGGACTTAGCATTCTGTGTGTATTCTTTGAGAACATGGTAAATTCTGTAAAGGGGTTCTTATCCTTACGTTCTAAGTCCTGAACTGGAACAGGGAGCGGAAGGTACGCTATGTTCTGATGTAACTGCTGGGCTGGAGAATAACTGCACGTGAAGGGATTTGAAATCCTCTTTTATTCACTCACTATTAAATACAAACCTCCCAATTCGGGAGAGATACAGAACGTAACAGACCACACTTTGGTCGAACTTAACAATCAAATAAATTTAAATAAATTAAAATGGAACTTAAATTAAACTTTGCTTCGCAGAGCAATTCGCGGAAGTTGGCCTCTATCTAAAAGGGTGCGTAGCAAGGTATACTAAATACTACCGCACTTTAATTTATTTTACAATGCAATCACGTAGTAAGCACTATGGCTTATAAATTTAAACTGCTAGCTGGTCAGGCGAACGTTGAGCAGCGTGACCGTGATCTGAGGCAAAGCTCTCACACACCGAGAGGTTTCTACCTCTGGCTTAAATAGTGCTTGGCTGAACTTCAAAAATTAGCATAAGCTAAAAACGCGCGCTTCTTCTGACAGGAAGTTGAAGCAGAGAGGAGATAGAAAAGATTTAAATTAAAATAAACTTGGTTAGTTTAACTAAAACCTTACATACTTCCCGCCAGAATTGCGATAGTTAAACTACTTTGGTCCAAACGGACCATGTTGAAAACTAGCAATTCTAAATAGTCGAAAATTTCACTGTTCTAAACTTAGGCCAACTCTTACAAGGCAATATATGTTTGTGTAAAATACAGACGAAATTTTCTGGAACAACAATCTTCAACATTTTTTTTTTCAAGTCTTATTCTTCAAACAGTCTTACTCCTTCCAGCAAAATCTGGAAGGAAAACAACTTTAGTATGACATAATAACAGAATAATTCTAAGTGGTACAAATCCTTTTTTTTTTTTTCTGTGTAATTTTGCACACACACATTATCATTCAAGCACAATTAAATTCTTCCCCCGTATGCTCTCTCACCGGTGTTGGATGTAAAGCAAACCGCCATTGCGGGTTTTTATGTGTTCGGGGGTGTTCAACTCTTCCACCTACAATCGACTAACATTAGTTAGAACTTGACATACGAGACCTGAAAAAAACGCCCTATAACCAGCTAATCCTAAGGTTCTCACTAGCTTTATGTCTAACACTTTAAGTGTATTTGGTGGAGAGCCTAATTAACACTTGCATTCTAAAATAGTGAATCTTTAACTTTTCATGCATACAAATTCGCAGTTTGCACACAACATTCACATTAATATTGCACTTAACGTGCATTGCTAGCATAATATTATTTGTTACATTTCATAACACATTAACAATTTCACAGCAATCCTGAAATGCAAATAGAAGTTAAATTTCTAAGCTTACAGAAATATAGGTTAAATTTCTAAGCTTACAGCAAGTGCTTCCTATTCCTTTCTCAAGGTACTTTCTTGAAATATCAAATTACATTGAATTAATAGTCTACAGACTAAATCGTGTTTTTCAATTTTCCGAATTTTCATTCTAGACATTTTACAAGTCTTTAGACAAAGCGTCGTACAAAATCATTTAGTTAACATATTCTTTTCAGCAATTCATTGCTTTTACAGAATTAATCTATTTACAAAATTAAGTAATTTTAAATCTTTAAGAATTACAATTTCTTTTAACAAAACATTTTACTTTCCATATGAGAACTTATCGCTCACTTGGCGTAAAAGTCAACCTCGCTTGAGGTAAAATCAGTCCTGCAACTTGCAGTATACTCAAAAATTAACTAAACTTTTGAATACGAAATTGTACTTATCTTATTATGATCGTCCATCCTTTTCTTGGCCCAATCTTTAAAACTTGAGTAAGTTGTGGCCTGGTTCAGTTTCCTCGTTTTTCGTTGTTCTTTCGGAGCCTGCTCGTCTCTTTTTCTTTTGAAATTCCGTCGTTGTATCCTCGGCAATTTCCTTTGTAGAGGAGGTTGCTCCGCTGGACGTTTGGTGGACTGGGCCCTTCTCTCCTGGGCCCTTGCTCGTTGCTTGTCCTGGTTCCTGCTGTATTCGGGAAGTTGATTCTCAGGCTGCAATCGACGTTTCTTGCTTCTCAGGCACCTGTCCGATGATTCCACAGTTCTTTTGGATACATTGGGCTTCCCTTGCCCATTCTGCTTTCTTCTCTTGGTGCGCTCGTAATTCCGTTCGTAGATTTGTTCACCTGCATCGTGAGACTTTCTTTTGAAACCACCTTTTTGGTTCTTATTTCTTTGTTGGGGGGGAGCTTTCTTCTTCTGACATTTCGATGCCGTTGTAGCTGGTTCCTGCTGTTTTTGCTGACGTATATCTTCCTGGCTAGTCGATTGCCTCGGATCCTGAAACGAATCTTTAAATACAGCCATTTTGCTGCGATTATAGAACGGTTTTATTTGGTCCACATTCGCTTTGAGCGTTTGACCATCATTTCTTTTTAATATAACCACTGCCCCCGTAATTTGTTCAATTGTGAACGGGCCTTCAAAACGCGGAAAAAATTTCCCCACCTTTTCCTCTGGGGCATTTGACAAGTTGTGTTTAATCTTCAACACTTCATCTCCCACATTGTACTTGACCTCTCTTCTTTTTAGGTCATAGTACAATTTCTGTTTTCTTTGGGCCATTTCTATATTTTCCGTCGCTTCCCGTATTAACTTTTGTATATCACTCATTTTAAATTCTTCTGCCCTTTCCTGTACAAAGAACAGTTTATCTAGGGGGGTCAAGATCTTTCTTCCTAAGAAGAGTTCAGCGGGTGTTTTTTGTGTAGTATCGTGTTTGGCGGTCCTAAGGGCAAATGCAAATTCATTTATATGGCTATCCCAGGTAGAGTGATAGTTTTTCACATAACTACGAATTATTTTCACTACATTTCTATTCACCCGTTCCGCTATGTTTGACTGCGGACGATACGGGACCATCTTTAGATGACGTATGCCCAGTTTTGCACACATTTCCTCAAACATTTTACTAACAAACTGAGGACCATTGTCTGAAATAACTTTTAGGGGCGCCCCGTATTTTAAAATATACTTATTTAGAATTGAATCTACTACAATTTTTGCAGACGCGCGTTTTAACGGAATTAACTCTAACCATTTGCTAAAATGATCCACTATAACTAAAAGATATCGGCTTTTATTAACTTTACTTCGAGGGTAAGGTCCAAGTAAATCGATGCCTATTATTTGATTTGGGAATTCTGATTTAATACTATTTAGGAACCCGGCCGGGCGGAAATTAACATAATTATTTAATTGACATGTTGGGCACGACTGGACATACGCCCTAGTAAACTTTTGCAGTTCTGGAAAGAAAACTGCCTCGCGAACTCTCTGAACAGTTTTTCTTATACCTAAATGAGCCGAAATGGCACAATCATGCAACTCTTCTAATACATTCAACCTCATGCTAGCTGGGATAACCGGTCTATATTCATGATTCTCATTAGTAGCTTTCGTATAGAATAACAGTCCGTCAATTAATTCGTAATTTTCGGCCCTATTTCTTATCGGCACAATATCCGGATGATTGAAATTCTCAGGGTCGGCCAAATAATTGTATATATTTTTGAACTCCGGATCTTTTTTGAGTTCGGCTATTACTGTTTCACGAGAATCTAATACTTTGGATGTTAACATGGCTATCTTAATTACACTTCCATTTTCATCTAAGTTAATTCTGCTTAAAGCATCTGCCACAACATTTTCTTTTCCCGGCGTATGTTTAATTATTAGGTTATATTCCTGTAATTTGAGAGCCCACCTTATTAATCTGGGTGATAAATTTTTTCCAGAATAGAGTCTAGTGACCGCCGCGTGGTCGGTATATACAGTTACTGGAGAACTTCCAAAGAACACACGAAATTTCTGTACTGATGCTAACACTGCGAGAGTTTCTCTCTCTGTTGCGGAATAGTTTCTTTGGGTTTCATTTAATGTTCGGCTGAAAAAAGCCACGGGCTGACCATTTTGGGAAAGCACTGCACCAATCGCGAAATCTGAAGCGTCCGCTGAAATCTCTAATCCCTTATCCCCTTCTGGAAATTTTAAGACGGGAGCTTGAGTCAATGCGTCTTTCAATTTTTGAAACGCCAAGTTGGCTTCTGCTGACCACGAAAACCTAGCTTTTTTTCTTTTCAACTTTAGCAGTGGCTCAGCTATTTTTGCAAAGTCTTTAATGAAAGCCCGGTAATATGAACACATCCCGAGAAACGACGATAATTTCTTCGCTGTTTTAGGAACAGGATAATTTCTAATGGCTACTATTTTTGACTGATCCGTTTCGATTCCCTTTTGGGAAATTTTAAATCCTAAATAACGTAACTCTTTTGCGGCAAATTTACATTTAGACGCATTTATCTTTAAACCAGCTTCGTTTAACAATGAAAATACTTTTCTTAAATCTTGTAAGTGTTGTTCTAGAGTACTACTCGTAATTATAATATCGTCTAAATATATGAAAGTGCTTTTACCAAGGACTGGTCTTAAGACGATGTCCATACATCTTTGGAACGTTGCCGGCGCGCCGGATAATCCGAACGGCATTCTAAGAAATGCGTACGTACCAGATTTCGTTATGAACGCGGTTTTGTGTACGTCCTCGGGTTTTACCCCAATCTGAAAATAGCCACTCGTGAGATCTAATGTAGTCATGTATTTTGTAGACGAAATATTTCGAATAATTTCTTCAATTATCGGCAACGGATATACAGGATATTTTGTAACTGAATTTAACTTGCGATAATCTATAGCAAAACGCCACCGCTTCGGGTGCGTAATCGGGTAATCATTATTTTTCTTACACAGGACAACGGGGCTAGCATAACTGCTAGAAATTGGCGTGATGATTTTATTCTTTAACATCTCTTTAATATGATGTTCAATTATTTCCTCTTTTGTCCTATCATATCTATATGGCTTTTGCCTAACTGGCTGAGCGTCCCCCGTGTCAATGTCGTGGTTCACCACCTGCGTAAAGCCTGGTACATCACTAAATAAATTCGCAAAGTGACTTACCAGACCTTGGATTTTCTCTTTTTCCTCTGCTTGTAAATGTTCCAAGTCCAGCTGCGGGGGCTTATCATTCTTCGCTTCAATTGGCTTCATATTTAATGTTAGTTCTCCCCCCTTGAAATCAATTTTTGCTTCTGCCAAACTAAAAAAGTCCACACCTAGAATAATACAAGTCTGCAGGTTACGCACAATATAAAACAGGATTCTTACCTGTTCGTTGTTGATACGCACGAACAATGGTACTTTTCCTAAACAGCTACATTTTTCTCCTTGGGCCGCTATGACATCCGTGTCTCTTGCACTAAAAATTCTGTAACGTCGAAAGTGCTTCTTAAAGAATCTTTCCGATACGAAGCTGCTTTGGGCTCCTGTATCCAAGAGGGCTGTCGCCGGTATGTTGTTGATTAGAACTTCAATCTTCGGCAAACTCAAATTCTTAACGACCACGGTGTTTAAATTGATTTTGGAAGGGTTTTGCGCTGCTTCGGACTTCTTCACCTTCCTCGAAGAAATCCCTCTTAGTTTAAATTCTTTTTCTTCTGGTTGCCCTCGGAATCTTTGCTTGTTCTTCTATTAAATTCCCTTCGTTCGCCGCTCGCTTTAGGAGACACATCTTTCTTCGGCCATTGCTTCGCCTTATTCCCGTAACTTTGATTTTGCTTTTGCTGCGGTCTTGGCGAACTCCACTGACTTCTTCGCTCAAATTGGCGTCGTCGTTCGTTGTCGGCTGTTCTTCGGCTTTCAAATTGTACCGCGAGCTCAAATAATCTGTCTAATGTTGTTGGATTTCTTAGTTCGATGAAATCTTGAACTTGGGGCAGTAGCCTAGGAAGTATAACTTGAATAATTTCAGGATCCGGGCGACTTCCATACAAAAGCTTGAAAACTTGAATTTTCCTCAAAATAAAATTAGACAAATCTTCTATTCTTTCTTGGTATCGGCTAAACAGTTCAGCTTCCAATCTGGCTCGATCTCGCACCACGGGAAATGCTTTCACTAGAGAATTCTTGAAATTTTCATACGTGTATGTGGGGCTTCCTGGTTCCCCCAAGAGATTCTTTCCGATGCACTTGAACCAACTTAGCGCTTGGCCCTTCAAAGCGCTGGTAGCAAGAGCGACTTTCTGAAATTCGTGGACTGGATATAGCATGAAGTGGGAGTCTAGCTTTTCCAGGAAATTGATTACGGCTGTCTTGCCGTCAAAACTTGCCGCTGGCTTCATGGCTGCTCGCATGGTTTGTACGATGTAGCCGAATCCTTCTATGCCAGGAGGTGCTATCTCAGGATTCTGGACAGGTACAGCAGGTGTCTCAGGTTCGTCTTCTTGTTGTTGAGGCCATCCTCTTCTTTTTGTGCGGGCGCCATTATCAGGACTTAGCATTCTGTGTGTATTCTTTGAGAACATGGTAAATTCTGTAAAGGGTTCTTATCCTTACGTTCTAAGTCCTGAACTGGAACAGGGAGCGGAAGGTACGCTATGTTCTGATGTAACTGCTGGGCTGGAGAATAACTGCACGTGAAGGGATTTGAAATCCTCTTTTATTAATTCACTATTAATAACAAACCTCCCAATTCGGGAGAGATACAGAACGTAACAGACCACACTTTGGTCAAACTTAACAATCAAATAAATTTAAATGAATTAAAATAGAACTTAAATTAAACGTTGCTTCGCAGAGCAATTCGCGGAAGTTGGCCTCTACCGAAAAGGGTGCGTAGCAAGATATACTAAATACTACCGCACTTTAATTTATTTTACAATGCAATCACGTAGTAAGCACTATGGCTTATAAATTTAAACTGCTAGCTGGTCAGGCGAACGTTGAGCAGCGTGACCGTGATCTGAGGCAAAGCTCTCACACACCGAGAGGTTTCTACCTCTGTCTTAAATAGTGCTTGGCTGAACTTCAAAAAATTAGCATAAGCTAAAAACGCGCGCTTCTTCTGACAGGAAGTTGAAGCAGAGAGGAGATAGAAAAGATTTAAATTAAAATAAACTTGGTTAGTTTAACTAAAAGCTTACAACGATACTATGCGTTCAATAAAGCTTGTTTTTGTTTAACTCCATACCGTATGCATTGTATTCCTTTTTCAGCTCCGATGCTTTCGTCATCCTTTACATAGATAATACTCTCCTTCATTTGTGCATTTCATGTCTCTCAGTTGATTTCTCGTGGAGTTATGGCAAAAAACCCTGCTGTTGCTTAAGTTTTGCACACCAGTGTATATTCCTCTGCCGGGTTGGAATTTTTAATCCTCAAAAAACTCATTCAATTAAAATTATGTTATTTTTTCTAATAAAATTTTTTTAATATTTTGAGTACTAAACCGGATTTTTTTTCAATTATCCTGAAATGAGTCTCTTAAACGTAATTAGAAATACCTTATCTCCTAAGATTAAATTATCCCTATAGAATTCAACACTTCATAATTACAATGTTGTGGGAATTTATTTATTTTAGTTAACAGTTATTTTATTTCGAAGCAACTTTTCCTACCGCTGTTGGTTTAAACTCACACTTTCTTTCCAAAATGTAAATAATCTAGCGCGCGTGTATTCAAAGAAGGTAGAAAGAAGCTAGAATTTAAGAGAATGTTTTTAGAAGGTGAATTTAGAGCATCTTCTGTCTGCCTGAAGGACACGTTGATATCTTTGAATTTACTAGCGATTAGACTTCTGTAGCGCTGAGCGCTTCTTGCCATTAGACTTGCTTACGCTGACTTCGAGTCAGAGCCATCCTGCGCGTTAATTAACCTGTGAGCCATTAAGCTAAATTTAACTCCATTTAATTTTAATTAATCGTTACCTTTTTTTAAGCCAAAGTGTTGGCATTTGTTAGCACGAGTCGGTGCTATCAATGAACTTTATTTGAGTTAATAAAGGGTTCTTTACACCCTTATCCTGACTTTGTGTTACCTTAAGACTTAGGGATAATTTCCTACACAGTCTTGGGGGGGGGGGGGGATTTTATGCTACCAAAGAATACGAGACGTTATACTGGCGACCGAACAATAAGAAAAACTATGTCACAGGAAACTTTACCATTTAGTATGATTCCCTGAACGTCGCAAGGTTCGCCAGCCTCAGTTAATCCCATGGAGAGATTTGCATTTACCATTGACACCCTTGGGTGCTGCTATGAAACCAGCAGCAACTTTTGATGGGAAGACCTCAGTCCTGAATTTTTTCGAATGATTAAATTCCCCTTTTCCTCTGGAACCAGTACCGGGGGCGAAAAAAAAACGTTACGATTGCTGCTTCCGCACTTAGAGGACAGGCTCCTACGTGGTATAAATGCTTTCGGAAAACGTGTTGAGTGAGTTTGGGAATGACATCTATAACTTCGAAAATTTCAAAAATACGCTCATTAGAGCATTCTCCATTGACCCCATTTCCCCGCAGAACTAGTGATCGATACCGGAGCCCAATTCAGTTTATTTCCGAAACTTTCTTTCGAAAATACTTCCACAAACATAGGCATTTTAAATTAGGCTGAGCGAAAACGTTATTGCCGCACAAGGCAAGCAGTGGGTTTATGTATCGGCATGATACCATTGCATATACAAGTAAAAGACGGAACTCTCAAAGTGATTTTCTTTGTAGTTCGAAAACTTCAAGCCGCCGTAATTTTAGTGGTAGACTGTTTAAAATTAGAAGAGACTCATCTTAATTTTCATGATTTCATCTTACAATTGCAGATGAATAAAGTAGAACAAAGAAAAATTCAGCCACCGGAGCACTTCGGATCTACTCGGGAACGAAAGAGAAACAGTAAAAAAAGCCTTGGTAAGGGAATTTTCAAATCTTTTAATGATAGTCCGAGTTATATGCACATAGTTAGCCAGGAGATTGATACAGTAACTGCGGCCCCAGTGAAACCAAAACCATATCGCTTTTACAAAATTAATAAACGGTAATAGAGGAGCACTCAGCCGAAATGTTAAAAAATAAAATTACAACGCTAAGTCTATTCTTTATGTTAGCCGGGGAAGTTGTGTAGAAAAAAAATAATTCCAGCCCGTCAATGACAAAGCATGGCGATTTGCCGTTGATTACAGAAAACTTAATGTACGAGGGGTGATCCAAAAAAAAGTTTACAAGGCAAATGAAAAAGTATTTATTAACAATAGAAACAAGATACAAATGGGAATCAACAGACACATCTAGCCTTCCCTTTTCCACATAGTTGCCAAAATTGTTTAGGCATTTGTCAGAACGTTCGACCAACTTGTTTATCCCGTCTTGATAGTAATCAGGGCCCTGCTCATTGAGGCATTTCTCGGCAACTGTTTTCACTGCATCGTCTGAGGTGAACCGTGTTCCGGATAAGTATCGCTTCAATGCCGGAAAAATGAAATAGTCACTTGGAGCCAAATCGGGGCTGTATGGGGAGGTGATTCCAGACCTCCCACTTGAACCTTTGCAGCAATTCCTGAGTCTGGCGAGCTGTATGGGGCCTGGCTTTGTCATGCAAAAAAATGACGCCTTTGCTCAGTAATCCCGGCCGCTTGCGTCGGATGGCTTTACGCAATTTCGTTATGGTGGCACAATAACGATCGGCCTTAATGGTATGGCCACGCTCCAAATACTCGATTAGGATAACACCAGTCCGTATCCCAGAAAACGGTTGCCGTCACTTTACCGGCAGAGTGTGTGACCTTAAACTTCTTCCTCGTCGGTGATCCAGCGTGTTTCCACTCCATCGTGGCTCTTTTGGATGTGGGGGTGAAGTGATGAAGCCAAGTTTCATCACCGGTAACGATGCGATCAATGAAGTGTTGGCCATCTGAATGGTATCGCTGAAGAAATGTGAGGCTGCACATCATTCGAGTGGCCTTATATTCCGCGGGCAATGCACGTGGAACCCAGCGAGCACAAACTTTGGAATATCGCAACTCATCGGTTACGATACGCTGAACATTACCATAACTCAGGTCCAACTCTGAGGTAATCTCACGCACGGTTACTCGTCGATCCCTTTGGATGATTTCTTCAACACGTGCCGTGTTGATATCCGTCCTTGAAGAACTTGGACGGCCGCTCGCTTCCATATTGCGGTTTTCCACATGCTCCCTGCCCGCGTAAGAATATCTCCATTTCGCTACCTGTTATCTACTCATTGCTTTGTCCCCGTATACCTCAATGATTTGTCTGTGAATTTCGGATGGGGCCACTTTTCTTGGCCCTTAAGAATCGAATTACGGCTCGCACCTCTATGCGAGACCACTTTTCTAGATGTGGTGCCATTACTGTCGCTCTTAAGTGTCTGCGTACTGACGCTACTTTCTCGTAGAACCGCTGTAGGACAACTAGCACCATCTGTCAACCATCCTGGGTGGAAATATTCGCTCCACAATTCTTACGTTTCAAATGCTTCTGCTTGTAAACTTTTTTTGGATCAACCTACGTATACCAAGTATCCTGTCTATCCCTTGCT
Organism: Stegodyphus mimosarum; assembly: GCA_000611955.2. NCBI lineage: Eukaryota > Metazoa > Arthropoda > Arachnida > Araneae > Eresidae > Stegodyphus > Stegodyphus mimosarum. The sequence continues at coordinate 83,126 of KK121883.1, read as the reverse complement.
CATAACTGAACAAATTATCCGAAAAAGTAAATCAAAAAATTCATGACAACGTTGGATCTAACATTCGGCTATTTCCAAACTGGCGTAAAGCCTCAACATATCCCTAAAACTAATTTCATCACAAAGTCCGGTACCGCTTTGTAG
>KK121883.1:26840-82927 GCA_000611955.2 Stegodyphus mimosarum | reverse complement strand
CCGTTTGGATTATATGGACGCCTGCTATATTCCAGCGTGCAATGGACGCTATCTTGTGACCAGTCCTCAGGAAGAATAGATTCATTTAGTTAGATGATATAATAGTCACGAGCGAAATAATGGATGAACTTGTTGAAAGTTTACGTGAAGTATTTTCACTCCTAAATGAAGCTTGATTAAAAATAAACCGCTAAATGTAAGTTCGTTACTCCAGAACTTCGTTACTTAGGATACAAAATATCTGGTAAATGTATCGGAGCACAACATTCGAAAGTAATAGCGATTAAATTATACCCTTCGCCAAATACTGCAAAGAAACTATCATCACTCTTAGACATGTGTTCATATTATAGGACTTTCATTAAAGACTTCGCTCAAACTGCAGAACCGTTATTACAATTAGAGAAATAGAAAACCTGGTTTGCTTGGTCAGCCGAGGCCAACACGGCGTTTGAAAAAAGAAAACTGGTAATAATACAAGCGCCCGTGTTAAGATTTCTGAAAGGAGACGAAAACTAGAAATTTCGGCAGATGCCTCGGATTATGCAGTGAAGAACGTTTCGGATATAATGTGTTCAGACAAAATATGTTTGTTTGCAGAACGGACATCTTGTGGCACATTTTAGTAAAACGCTTATTCCTATGCAGAGAAAATACACTGCTACTAACCGAGAAATGCTTAAAGTCCTGCAACCAGTACAAAAGTTCCGAGTTTATTTTGGAAAGTAGCCGATCACAGTTTATTTAGATCATGCCGCCGTAGGACGTTTATATTCAGAAAAAATTTGTCGTCAAGACTGATTCGATAGGCCCTTAAACTTCTCCAGTTTAAAGTAATGATCAAACACACTCCAGAAAAGGAAACTAGAAAGGCCGATGAGATTTCAAAAATAAAGTTGGATGACGAAGGCAACATGCGCTATGCTCACTGCGAAAATACTCGGCTCGCGCGAGACAGTTATGGAAAAATTGAAAAGGGATCACGAGTTTTGAAATACTTATTTTTACCTAAAGGATCCGGATCACTTTGAAGACCCGAACATTAAGGCAATACGAAATAGAGCCGAAAATTATGGAGTTATTGACAATCTGTTATATTATTCAAAAACTAAAAATCAAAATTATGAGCTTAGTTCAGTTATCGCAGCTAATTTAAGGTTAAATATTCTAAATGAACTAACTACACGATACGCCCATTTCCAGCCAGCTGGCAATTTGAAAAGCAACACAACGAATTCGTGAGGCGATGTATTTTCCTCAATTTTAAAAAGTTCGTAAATGCAAATGTCAGGTCGGGCCATACTTTCCAGTTAAATAACAATATTAATTATAACCCAATCGTGTTCTTAAATAATACAAAGGCAACATTATCTAACGAATTAGTCGGTACAGACTTATTGAGTCCATGCCCCGCAGCGAAATCAATAAAAATAGATATTTACTTGTCATTACAAATCATTTCTATAAATGGGTAGACGTAGTCCCCTGAGAAGAGCCTCAGCTGAAATAGCTGCAGATTTTTTCTTAAGTAAATATGTTTTAAAATACGAAGCTCCGTTAAAATTAATTTCCGATAAAAGTAAACAACTTATCAGCGAAATATTTGAAGGGAGCGCACTTGGGGGAAGCTATGCACAGGATTTGGCATATGTCACCTAAAAATATTATCTTAGAGGTCGCAATCAAACATAGCGGAGCGAGTTAACAAGAACATAGTCAAAATCATACATTACTGTGTGAAAACCTATCATAAGCCCTGGGATAGCGGGATCAATGAGTTAGCCTGTGCATTAAGAACAGCAAAGCATTATACGCGGGAAAAATTCCAGCGGAACTGTTTTTAAGCGGAAAGTTAATTATGCCTCTGGAAAAATTATTCTTTGCATAGAAGAAAACCCCTAAATTTCACATGATGATTATACAGAAAATAATAGATGAAGCAGTAATCCATTAGGAACATTTCTGACGAATTAGTTCAATAAACACTTAAATGCCACCTACGGAAAGAAAGGCAATGATAAATATAGAGGGTCAACTTAAAAGACTAAGAAAACAAACAGAAATAAGGGGGCTCAGACGTGGCAAGGAAGAAACAAAATGTGTACTATGACAGGAAATGGAGGGAAGTGAATTACAAGTTCGGAGACCAGGTTCTCAAAATCAAGCATTCTTTATCAACGGCTGGGGAAGAAAGAGAAGCCAAATTTTGCCCTCGATTTCAAGGCCCATACATAATTGAAAGGATGAGGAAACCGTGGTGTGAAATATAAAAAGGAGGAACAAACAGTAGCGAATATTGATCAAATTAAGCCATGTTATGACGGCACTAAAATGCCAATTTTTAGAAATATTTTCCGGGAAACTTCGATAGCAGATACCGCGAATTTAACAAGAAGCAGCGACGGCGAGCAAATACTGACGGAAATACAAGTGCTACCTACGGAAAGGAAGGTAATAGTAAATATAGAGGATCAACCTAAGAGACCAAGAAAACAAACAGAAAATAAAAGAGGTCAAAACATAATGAATCCAGGAGAAAAGGCGAAAAACGAAGAAGGGTCAAAGTAAGCAAAAGCTCCGAAGGAGATTTCTGGCAATATAGCCAAACTACAGGGAGGAACTGACGTCGAGACGGTTAAGAAACAAGCGGCCAACAGAACAAGTCTCCGAGACTCCAAAATCTCCGAGACTGAAAGGAAATTCCAACGTTCCCAAGTGGCTAAAGTACGGAAAGAAGGACCTCCGGGGAAGGTAATCAAGTGTGCAGTTGAGCCTGTGCAAAGCTTTCAAGTCCGAGTAGAAGTGCCAGGGCTTCGTGTAAAGCTGAAAAAGCGGATGGCTACGGAGGAGGATGAGAACCAGCGCCGTCAAGGCTTCCTATTAGACAGATCATCTCATACTATACATGGATTGACTTCGGAACAAAAAGAATGGAAGAAGGATAAGTGCAATTTTGATTTCTCGGTACTAAGCTTCAGTTTCATTTTATATGTAGAAGTACTAGTTTCTGGACTCTCTTGAATTTTACCTTATGTGAGGTTATTCTAGTTAAAGAGCAAATTCTCGGAAGTTAAAATTGTAATTATTTATATTCATTTTAAAATTAGTTGAGAAACAAGAATTTGATGTTAGTCTGAAAGACTGATATAAGGAAAAGCGAATGAAGATGCTAAGAATTTATGAGCAACTCGTGTATATCCATGTAAAGTGAATTTTCTATCTTTATGTATTGTAAATATTTTATTCAGTGTAGTATATTTTATGCTGTCTTGTAAATGTTAAAAGAATGCTCAGATAAATATCTGTTTAACGAAATTAAGACCAGCATAGTTATAAGAGTTCAGTTTGTATTCTGTGAATAAGACATTTATGAGCAAGATAGCAGAATTAAGAGAAATATTAATTAAGCAAAAAGCTAGTTGCTTGCATGAGTTAAAGTTAGGCTGTCCAGCCAAAGCTCAAGTTTAAATCACCCTCTTGTTAACACATTAGGTGCGGTTTTGAAAATAGGATGTCTTTGAATTCTAGTGAATCAAGATTGCTAGCATGTTAGCTGGTAGCGTTTTCGACACTTCTACAAAAGATACTGGCCCGCTATTACATTCCAGCTCTTCTGGAGAGTAATGGGGTAAGAGACTTTATTCATAGAACAAATATGTGGAATGAAAACTCAGAAAAAGTTAAATGAAATGTTTAAATAAGAATAAGGTAGTAAAGTTTATCATGTTTGTAGAATATTTCTGCTAAAGTTTTTTTCCTTCCAGATCTCTGGAAGGACCTGGGCGTCAGCGATGTCCTGAGTTGAACGCTTGTAGCAAGTGAACAGAGTATTTCTTAGCGTAACGTATGGTGAAATTCGAAGTGAGATCGGGCATAGGCCTAATATCGTGTGATGATTTATAAATCTTCGTTAGTTAAGCGGTATAAACCAAGTCGATATAACAGCGCGAGTGATCTACTGTACCAAAAAGATGGTGTGCAGTGAAAACGATAAGAAATTAGTGAGCAAAAGTTAAACAGCTTCTCAGAGCAACGTGCACTGAGAAGCCTAAGTCCAAAGTGAGTGGGAGAGAAATGAAGACTTGTACTGGGTGAGAGGGAGAAGCATCTGGCCAGATCTCTCTAGAGCCAGTGGTATAGCTGGAAAGAAGTGAAACTTCATACGAGTAAGACATTGGTTGATGGGCGTGTTTTTTTTCTGAACTATACAATTTTTAATTATTGGAGGCCGAAATGATTTGGAAACCGTAATAAATGATATAATATTACAAGCAATAAATTATATAATATTAATGATATAAATGATATAAATTAAACAAAATTTTAAGTAGAGTATGAGAAAAGTAACTTCATTTAAGTGCAGTAGGATCTCTGCAGGTCTTTTTCTATTACTTCCATCATTAATATTATAGTTCATAAGGGGGAGCTAACATTTTCTGTATTTCTGAAAAATTCCTTTGCATTTTTTTAATATATATATTAACTTTTTTATGTGTAATTGACTGTGAGGAACATCATTTCTAACGAACGACTGACATTTTGTGCTTTGCTTTAACGTTATGTTTTGCATTTGGTGTAATTTGTTTGGGGAGTATTACACAGGAAAAACCCCAAAAGGGAAGGGATATGGGACAATTGGTCGCAACATGGACTTACGCACGAGTATCTTATTTTCTAAAGCGAGAACGGAGTTTCGGGCAATTAAGGAATTGAGTAAAGCTTTAGTACCCCAAAACTTGTTTGTGATATGTCTAACATTTGGGGGTCCATGTCAGTCTTTGGTCTAAACTAACACTAACATATTTGACTTGCTTGGCCCAGGAGATGTCAGTATTGTACATCCAGAGATTGATGTTCTGGTCCAATTTGAGCTTTCTAGTGAAAAGCAAAGCTTCAGATTTTTCAAAGTTGGTTTCAATTTTACTTTTATTCGTCCCGAATTCTAGTACTTGCATATGATCTTGTAATGTTTGTACAACTGAATTCAGAGACGCGTTTTAGTGTAGTATCGCTGTGTCATCTACGTATAATGCAATAGCAATGAGAGGGTTGTGAGGAATATCATTCGTAAAAAGAGAAAAAGGGTGGGTGCGAGTATCTCTCGTCGTATAGAGTAAGTATGGTTATAATTAACGGCAAAGTTTCTATCGAAAAGATAGTAATTAATTATGCTTGTGATGTAATCTGGGAAACTCTGAATAATTAATTTGTAGGTGAGTCTTTGTAAGCATACGCAATCGAAGACTTTTGATGTATCAAGGAAGAGAGTTCCTGCGATTAGTTTGTCCTTTAATGTATCTGCAATAAGTTCAGTGACTTGGTATAACTGGTGGGTAATTGCGTGTTTCTTCCAGAAGCCATGTTGTTCCCGCAACGTGTTTTTCAAGGCAGTTACTGCATTTAGTCTTTTCAGTTCTTTGAATCGTAGGACAGTCCATAGTCTCTTGTTCTAGTGAACATTTAACATAGCGAGGAATAAGGAAACACTTCTCTGATGAATGGCATTACTTAACTCACAGACAGTTATAGCACTGTGGCACCTGATTTTTGGAGATGTAATTTTCTACTGAGATAGCAAAGTACAGGAGTTCCTTTAGTTCGTAGACCCTTTCTGTGTCCTCATTTCTAATAATTTGAACCATGTATAAGGGCCATGAGACCCTGCGTTGATCTTCTTGTTAACTGCGTAATCTTACTGATAGGAAAAATTTTTCTGTCAAGGTGTCAAAAATGTTTTGCTTAGTAGTGGACAACCTAACGGATTAGAACTTTTATGGGACATGCGTATTTCGCATTTAAGGAATAGTGTTCAAAGTTATGAGCACGTAAAAGTGCACTCAGTATACGGTGATACTCAGTACTGTGTGGTAAGATTTTTAATAGCTCACCGTTGACGTTTCCTGGGAATTTTACTACAGTACTATCAACCAACTTTTTTAAATCCTCGTTAATAAGTCCAGGATATGATTGGCTAGCAGTCGGCTAATGTTATACTACCTTTTCGTCTATACTAACATTAGCTTCATGTTCTTTAAGAACATTAAACCGGTTATAAATTTCAACACTTCTTGCAAAATTTTCAATTTTTAATTTCTTTGATGTTTTAATAGGAATTTGGAAACCATAATTATCTGAATTTGTTAAACTAGCAGTCATTTTACGTTTAACTTTCCTATCATCATTTTTACGTTTCTAAGGTAAAATTTTGGTGAGGAAAATGCCTGAAAAGCAAGGAAGATTGCACTTACCTCTTAATTCTGCAGCTTGATTCTTAAGGCGCTGGAGGACCTTGATCAGCGCACTGGTGGTTGTATGATCATCTGTTACTGATCGTAGCCGCTAATGTATCTTGATAGATGCTTTAACATGGTAACATGAGGTTAATGTAGAAGCCATAGTGCTCGAAAGGGGGCGGAGTTTGTAAGAAGATGAAGATGGAAGCTGACCTGAGGTGAACATCAAAGAATGCAGAAGACAATTAATGCAATCAAAGTGCAGTATTGATAGGAAAGACAGATAGGGGGAAAAAACGCATTGAGGGAAAAAGCGTGTAGAAACGGGTCAGTGGGAATAAGATAGAACACAGACTACCCTATTGAGCGCTTTGCATAAAGCTGCGAGTTGCAATAGCAAGATATGGCAGGAGAAACGGAGCGACGGCAGTTTGCAAGGGGGGAAAATGTTTTTAATTTACAGGGTATATTAATTAAATTATTAACTAAATTTTTATTAATTAAACACATTATTCATTTAACTATCATAATTTATTTTATTAGTACTAGTTTAACAAATTGAGACACACTGAACTTATATTAGCTCATAATTCTAGCAAATTTATTTCAGGAAATATAGAACAATCCCCACCTCACATTTGGCCATTAAACAGATAGAAAAGAACAAACAGTATGAGAAAAACATAAAGTCCAAAAAGGTAACGAAAAAAATAACAACAATTTAAAAAATAACATTTTTAAAAGAAAAAAAAGTTAAGCGAACTGAAAATTAGTCGGCTATGGAAGAAGCAAAAAGGATCAACCTAATGCAATCACTGGTGCCCAAGATCGCCATTTTCTTTCTCAAAAAATTAATCAATGTCTCTAACGGGGCTTAGAACGATAACAGCTGATTGACGGGAACTGATAAGTAAAGTAGCAGCTGTTTAGAGTAGTTACAGAAAAGAAGCTACACATTTATGAGCAATTACTAACTGTTGATTAATGCTAGAAACTTATGAAAATAATAAATAAAAAAGTTAAGCGAGCAATTAAGTAATAGAGATTTGATTTAGTTTAGAGAAGGGAAGGATATTTATTTGAATGTTTTGTCGTAGGTGCTAGGTTTCGATTTCGTAGACGTTGCAGAAAATGGAGAGTGATTACGGAGGAAAAAATGCAAAAAACTAATTTAGGGAGGTAAAAGATATTGAATGCACTTTTAAAAATTTCGGCGTTCTGCTAAAATACCACTGCCGTCGTTCGTGATCTCAATGCTCTCTCTATAGGTCACTTAGGCGCAAAAGAAAGTCAAAGAAAGAGGACAGTTTTGTTTCAGATAAAAATAATTCCGCAGAATTTGATACGAAATTTTTAAAGCAGATAAAAAATGGGTTAAAAATTAAATAAGCCTGTACTATATAGAAAAAATATACTTGCAGGCCTAAGTCAGATAAGAAGATGAAAAAGAACCATGAATGTATCCTAATGGGCAACAAAGTAGTGGAGAAGCTCATGTAACCTATTAACCTATTTATAGCTGTATAATGAAGGTCCTAATGTGTGTATAGTATGTTGAGTGAGGTGTTGAAATTACTAACCTAACGTGAATGAAAATGTGTTAAAAAAGGGGGATGCTTTGCTCCAGTAATTAAGCACTCCTGAACATTTGTTTCTCATCGGAGGAAAAACCAAGCTAAAAAAACCTTTTATCAAGAGTTCGGCACTTTGAAAACTACAATATGTGTGCTTGAACTCGTTAAAAGCGCCGGGAAAGATGAAAGGGTTAAAAAAAGCAGAGGGGGATTCAGTTACCTAACAATTTAAAATCTGGTTAGGAAGCTAACTTTAAACTAAGGCAGGAAAGTAAAAATAAAAAAAATGAAAATTGAAAAAAGTGATGGTAAGTCCAAATATGGGATACAAGGCAATATGTTTTCTTCACCTTGAGACACAACACCAAAAAGAAACACAACATCAGACAAAGGTAGATATTCATACATTTTTCAGAACACAGCAGCAGGTAAAAACGGATATCCATACACAATGGTAGACCACATCAGCCCAAAAAAAAGAGATAGAAATCGATTCATAACTCCGCTCAATGCAAACAGCTATTAGTTAAAACGCACAGTGAAGCTGCAGATATAAAATTCTTGGAGTAAATCACCAGCACTAAGAAGTAATCAATAATCACATTAAAACACATTAAGCGAAATGACCGAGATAAACCAGCTGAAACACTTCATGGATACAAAAAGTTTAAAAAAAACTGTGCTTTTACTGCTCGGATTTCATATTTAATTCATAAAAGAATATTTTAAATTCTTCCAAGGAAAAAAGACATAAACAAAAGATTGTCTTTTTCTGTAACTAATGAAAAACAATAATCCTCGTCAATACTCAAAAATAGACAGACAAGACAGAAAGTAGACAGATGTCTTGTTTTGCAATCGCTAAGTCTTTCTGCCCGCGGGGGGAAGTATCAAACTTATGTGGGTAGGAAGGGTAATTAGAAAGAGCGCAATTGTGTTTCAGAGAAAAGTAATTTCATAGCATTTGATGCGAAATTTTTTAAAGACAGGTGAAAAAGTAGGTTTTAAGAAAAGAGAAAAAGAATAAGGTCCAGAAACTATAACAAAAATATATCCCAAAAGCATGGTTAAAGAATGTCGCCTTAGCAGCAGACGAGGCAAACTTCCCTTTTTTTTTTTTTTTGGCCGGGGACTTTGCTATTTAATTTATTCTGAATTTAATTTTTTTTTAGTCAGATCTCTATCTCTGTCCATTATTTCCAAAACATAAAATTGTTACTCTGGAATCGCACAGCTTCGGGTGCTAGGTCTAAATGATTACATACTAATATTTCCTCGATTCCTGAAACTGAAATTAATCTCAAGGTCGTTCACGAACGACTCTTCCCCAAGTTGTTTAGTAGCGAGTAGATTGAAATTTAGGCAAAGAGAAAGAAGTACTTGTAGTATATTAATTAAATAGTACAGAAATCAAAATCTAAGATTGTTTCTCGTAACATATAACTGCGCAATTAGAGCGCAATGGATTTGATATGGAAAGTTAGTTCGAAAGCGAAAGAAATATTATCGCAGAAGGATGATACTGCTGGAAACCAAGCTGAAAGTTCTTTGGAATATACTGGACTGAGAAATGAAAAACCTGCTTCTTCTTTTAGCCTAGAAACTCAACAAGGCAATTCTGATAGAGAAGCTTCTTCTGAGAGTGGAAGTTTCGATTCAGAACATAATGCCAGTCCTGGATCCAAAGAATCTGTCCACAATTTTGAAGCAGATGAAGATGCAGAACGAAACAGTGTTAAAATGGGGATATCGGCTAGCGACCTGAAAGACGTTTCTCACAAAGCCGTAGAATCGGCTAAATCATTTGGCAGTGAGTGCTGTTTATTAATGTTGAATTAGTTATACTCATTTAAAGGTTTTATCTCTTTTAATGATAATGTTGATTTTCTGCCTTAGTTTTATTAACCCTGGCATTCTTAACATTAGCACAAAGAAAATGCTAATGCAGTTTTAGGTTACAATTTAATAAGTCTTTTAACATTTCCATGTAAAAAAATACTGGAAATGCATGTGCATAATTAAATCAGCAATGGTAAAGGTACAAGAAGCTGTTTACCAGATTGAAACATATGCTAAATAACGTTGTTTAATTTCCTTTTATATATTAATTGATCAGAAAATAAAAGGTTGTCAGTCATGAAAAGATAACGTAAATTTGCTTATTCATTCTATTGGAATGCTAGTCCAAGTTATAATGTCATAGTTAAAATTGTGTCGTGAAATAGTCATGTATGACATTTAGTGTTTTGTTTATTAGTTGAAGCTGCCTTTTTTCTGAAATGAAGTTATATTTTGCAGAATTTTGTGTATGTATGTGTTTGTCCATCAGTGGACAGTGGATAGATAGTTAAAATCACTGAATGTTCGTAGCTCTTTATGTGACTGAATGAGCTGGCTGTGTGGGATGTTGTAATTTTACCTCATGTTGAGTATGAATGTGAGCTGGGGTTTTAGTATTCTATAATTCACAATGGCATATTTGTAACAAATTATCTAACTTTATATATTTCTCTTTCCTCCATGTTCATATTCTTGCCGATGCCATTTTGTCATAGTAGCAAAAGTGATCTGGATTTCCATAGGAATGTCATTTTTTAGCTCTGTGTTAACATTCCTGCGTACTTACATAAAAACCCATCGACCATTTTTGCCTATTAAAGAAAAGACGCCGAACTACGTGATTTTTCACAAAAAATGGAAAAGTCTTCTTCAAACATGCTGGGTTTGGTGTAACCTTGATTACTCGTGTTAGTTCTTATCCTTGAGTAAAGACTCCTTTCCCCCCTCTATCACGTATTTTCGGGGGAAAAAAAAACTGTTAAAACTTGGGACCTGCCTACTACAGAAGAGCATGCTGTTGAATATTTCCAAAGTTATGGAGTCTTATCGACCTAAAAAGGATAAGTTAATGGCCACAATTTGGCGATATTATGGAAAAAATAATGGAAATTTTTAAAGAAAAAATTAAATATAAATAGATGGTAATATAATAAATTTGAAAGAAAAATTTTTTAAAAAATAGATTTTTTTTTTAATTTAGTAAATGGGGTTTTTTTTTTGGTTTGGTGCGATTAGCGCCGTCCCTTGTGGTTGACGGGATTTTCCTTAAGTACCTGTTCCTGGATATAATGTGGTTTTCAAATACTGAGTGCATAGTTTGTGCTGTAATTCTTGCTGGGTAAGGCGCTTTCTATCAGAATGGCTAATTTCTAAAGGAAGCATGTAGTATCAGATATGAAGAGAATATGAATTATGTCAGCATGTCTATGAAATGTTGATTTTGTCTCTCATCTTACAAAACTTAAAAGCCAATCTAAAATATTTAAAAGATGAGCATATTTCACAGATGGCTACATGTATAGATGCAGTAGATGTATGTAGTTGTAACGAAAGTTTACTGCCAAAAAACGTTCTTAATAAAGTTAGGAGAAAAAAAAAAACATGACAGCAGTAAATTTAGTGTGGATAGTAATCGCCATCCAAATCTATGATTTTCTGCCAATGGTTTGATAGTTTTACAAAGCCTTCGGTCCAGAAACTTGGTGGCCACGAGTCCAAAAACAGATCATTCTCATTTCGGTTGTCCTGTGCAGAATGGAAGACAGCACCAGCAAGATGTAGTTGCAGTTGTAAAAAAAAGGTAGACGTCCAAAGGAGCGATGTCAGGGCTGTATGGTAGATGTGGCGAAAGATCCCATTCATGTCTATATAAAGCCCAGCTGGTGAAGGCAAACACATGTGGTCTTGCATTATCTTGATGGAACATTGCCTTTTTGCACCGGAACTCAGTTCGTTGTTTTCTGTTAGTAGCAGTATCAGCATAGACTAGTATCTCGCTGTACACCTTACTGTCTAGGCTTTCACCTTTTTCCAGATATTCTTTATAGATCCCACCAGATACAAAGCATGATCTTTTTGTTGGTCAAATTGTGCTTTGCAATGCTGCCAACGGGCTCATCGGGCACAGACCAACCCGTTTTTGTCCTGTATTGTTGAAGTAAATCCACTTTTGATCACCAGTGACGATCATGCCCAGAATTTTGACATTGCTTTGATATTTGAGTAGATTAGGTCTGGCATGAACATGTCTGTCCTTATTTGCTGAAGTCAGCTTGATGCAGCACCCAACGATTGAACTTGTATGTCAAGTTTATGCAATGCGTAGTGCAGTTAATGGGAATGGCACTAACGTCTAACTCTTTAGTAAGCTCTCGAGTGGTTGCATACTGATCTTCCACGAGTTTTTGCAGGCAGACCACATCAACATCAGTTTTCGGGCCAGAGCGCTGTGTATCTTGAATGTCATAGTCATTGTTTATTAACTTTTGGTATCGAACCTTCACAGGGTCATATGATACATCAGTACTTAAAGCTGTACACATGATTTGGAGACATTCTGTAGCTGATTTTTTTGCAAGAGAACTGGAAGTAAATAATGCTTCTAATCTGGTAGTGTGATAGTTCCATTTCAGACACCTTGTACTTAATGATAACGATATTTTTATAAATTTGTTTGGCAGAAATGATTAAACACGCTAATGCAAATTGCTTGCACAGATGATATTTGCAGTGGCAGGAAACTTTTGTTAGAATCTGATACTTGTGATTTTCTCCCTTAACTGAATTTAATTTTCTTCCATTCAGAAATGCTTATCTTTGTGCTATAGTTATGTATAAACAGTTTTTTGTGGGAATTTTACCAAAAGTGGATACATACACCATTTTATGCTTGCATTTGTTTATATAGCTCTATTTTTAAAATTTTAGTTTATGAAAGAAAGTAAAAAATTTGGTGTCCCCCAAGTGGTAAAGTCGCCAGTCCGAAGTTCAAATCCCAGCGAATGAGTCAGCTGCTTGAGTGTTTTTCGCATTTTTGCCATGTATGCCTTGTATGTAAACCATCCTTCGCCTTAGGCAGATAGCCTTTGAGGGCTTTGCCATAATCAAATAAACCAAAAATTTTGTATAAAAATAATTAAAATTATATGGTATATTGGCTATGTTACTTATTTTTACACTCAGGGAAAGTAAACTGGCAGCCATATTAATAAAGCCAAACCAAAAAATATTGTACTGAGGGCCATATGTAACAGGGATAACCAGAACGTGTCTCGCGAGCTGTGTGTGACTTTTGCACGCAAGTAAGTGTGGCTTTTTTTGCAAATGAAATATGGTAAACTACGTAGTGCCCTTAAGAAGGTAATTATTATTTTTTTATTTTTTTGGCTCTAGTGTAGAATTGGGTGCCCCTTGTTTTTTGGCGAAAAATTTTGTTCAGTTTTGGCAATGAAACCCCATTTCTGTTTACCATGAGAGTTTTTACATGGTTTTAGCTTCTTGATTTATTTAATTGAAAATAAATCGATGTGCACACGGACAAAGTCAAAGTGTGCAATGACTAGTTTGTGCAATTCTCTGATGTTTTTTTTAAGTGAAAATAGGTCGATGTGTACATGGACACGGCGTTTGTGAAATTCTTTGACTTCTTGATTTGGTTTTCTGTAGCGGCCATCTTGAAATTGTGTCTTATTGGCGCCGATCTTGGCATCAAAACAGAATTGCCAAAAAACAAGGGGCACCCAATTGTAAACTTTTACCATTTTTTTTTTTACAATAGTAAACTTTAATGTCCAAACATAATTATTTTATTTCATTTCTGAAAAAGAGTACTTTTTACTGTATCAAAGCTGTAATTAGAAAAAACAAAGACGTCATAAAATTTTATGGTGCCTATCATCACATGCTGAAGGCAAATTGTCATTGAATGATTGTTTAGAATCAGATGCTTCTTTGCATTTTAAACCTGTTTTACCATTTAAGCGTGTTTCACTACTTTTAGAATGATGTAAATATTGACTTGTGGCTTTTGGAAAATCTAGTTGTGGCTCTTGAACTTTCTTGAGTTTCAACTTGCAGCTCTTACTGACATGAAGTTTGGCTAGTCCTGGTATATAACATTGTGAACAACTTTTATTTATTACAGTAATACTACAAATGTTAAAAATAATTCTCAGTTGAATATATTATAAATGAAATATATTTTAAATGATGTTAAGTAGGTGTATTATTTTAACCCTCTGAGCGTTATGACCGGCTTTATCCAGCCATGAGAGTTTTTGTCACTTAATATATATTAGCTTAGAATTTAAGATATTTTGCTTCCTTACTTTCTTTAATAACATAAATGGCATGTAAGTTTTTGAAAATAGAGACTAAAACTATTAAATATACAAATTTCCCTAATAAAGGCTGTTTAAATACAGGTCTTCATGACAGATTCCAAAAACCTCTGTCATTCTGAGGGTTAAAAAAAAAACTCTTGAATTATTAAAAAGTACGTTTGTTATTTTAAATAGCTTAGTATTAAGCAGTTACTTTGATTAAATTTGAAAGGTAAATTAAGGAACTTATTCTCTGTCAATGATAGTGTCTGAATATTGCATTTCATGCAATTACAAAACATGCTGAGCTCTATTAATGATAAATACACAGTAATGTAATGATCTAATAATTTTCAAGTCTCTTTAAAGACATTTTTAGCATCCTTATAAATTGAGCTGCTTAAAATTTTTTATTGCTTTATTCTTCAGAATGAGCTTATTTGTGTACTTTTCTAGCATGCTATGCAGCTGACTTACCCTCTACAACGGATTTTGAGATATATATGTAAAAAACCTTATTTTAGAAGGTCAAAAATAATTCTGTAATAATACAGTACGTGTCCGAAATTTGAACTCGTCAGGACTACAGCGATTCCAGGTTTCATATCATCAGTTTAAATCTAGTAAGATGGCATGAAGAAATATAAAATTAAAAATATGAAAGAATTGTTTATGAAACAATGAAGCATTTATGGTCTCAAGAGAATCAAAATTTACTAAAGAAAAGCTCGCTATTTATTTGTTTGTTTCATTAAACAACTACTTGACATAATTTCTTGTTTGGTTACCAAATTCCCACATATACTTTAATCTTACCTGAATAACAAATCAGGAATTCTTAATTCAAATAATACTTAAGTGTAATCTTTTGGCCTATGAGTATCATTTACAAAATCTATTTTTTTTGCAAATGGAGAGAAATTTTTGTTAAATTTATCCTTGTTAATGCTTCGCAATGCATATGGCTGTTATCACCAAGCGTAATGTCAGTATAAAAGGTTACCATGTTGTTTAATGCTCAATTACTAATGTTTGAAAAAAAATATTTAGATATTGCTTCACGAGTGGTTTCTTGGGCTGCCATGAGTTTACATTCACATGGTGATGAAAGTAAAAAATAGTAAATAAATGATTGCCTGGTTGGCATCAGGAATATAAGTTATTCAGTAGGGATAACATCAATAATGAACTGTGTTAAATGTTTTGATTAAGATGTATGCCTAACAAACAGCTGACTATGGAGCCAATAAATTATTGATTGTACAGATGTAATAAATGATTGCGTATCTTCAATGTGGAGGTGTTTTATTTAACCCCCTAACTGGCAAGGCCTTATATAATACGGCTTAGAGTATTTTTTTTGGTATGTGTAAGAATGTATATATACACGCATATTAAGCTATGCCAAAGAAATTAAGCAATATATTAAAAGTACACAAATCCAGGTGTAAAATACCAGGAGAATTTTTACATTAAATCAAAAAAATAATTTTTTCTCATAGTAGTTTTAGAAAATTTGTGCTTTCTTAGTGAAAACCCCGACCGGTCAGAGGGTTAATGCCAAACTGAAATTAAGAATTGGAATCTTTTATGTACTTTATTATTAAAAAATGTCTACTGCACATGCATAAAGCATTAAGCTTATACTAAGCTGAATAGTACTTTCAGAATGTCATTCTTTTTCCCTTTTTGGGGAGAAAAAAAATCCTTAAAAAAGGGAGGGAATTGCGGTGGTTCAGAGGTTTGAATATTAGATCATTCTGAATATTGATCATCCAGATTTTTTACTTCGTAATTAGATTACCTGTGTAATATTCTTCTAAAGTATACTAATAGCTTTTACAGTTGCATCTTTGGCAATCATTTATACAGAATTTTCTCATACTGAAGGTTGTGTTTCATGTGATCTTTATCTCCCTGCAAATGAAAAAGAGGTTTAGCATGTGCTTAGAGCCAGATTAAAACTTTAAGAGGCCTTAAGTTCTTAAAAGATTTTCTTGCCCCCAAGTAGTACATTTACAGTATAGCACCTATCCCCCCCCAATTTCTTCTCTCTCTTGGTTAGTTTCATCATACATTCCATGGTAAAACCAGTGATGAGAATTTTTTGTGATGCCTTTTCAATGAATTCCAATTAACGTTTTGTGTTGCCCCTATCCTTGATGCCCTAAACGTGTGCTTATTTTATTTTTTTTTAATGGTTGATCCAGCTGTGCATATGCTTTAATAAAAATTCATTGATGTGTGAAATGGTTTTATGTGTCGGAATTTTTCAGATCTTTCTTATCAACATATTGTAAAAACTATGCATAGATTTTTTTACCAGAAATTTCAAAATCATTTCTCCAGCCAGAGATATTATCCATTTTTTCAACGAGAAATTATAATTCCGGTGCCTATCATTAATAGTGAACTAAAAACTGTGGTGCTTTGTTATACATCATTAATCCATTTCAGATCGCTGGATGAATACCAAATTTACTTTTTCAGTAAGAAATAAAGGGAAAATGATAAATCTATTTTTATAAAAAAAAAATTGTACTGTTATAGTGCCGCTTAATACTAGAATACAAATGCAGTGGGTGGGTAAAATGTATGCTGTACATAAATTAAGCAGTGCACATGATATCGTACATAAAAATTTCTTCCGCTATCCAGATCAAAAGCAGTTTTTCAGCGTCGTCTAATATCTCAGATCTTTGTTTGGTATTTGATTTCACCCCATTGGCAACATTAGACAATTTCATAGCACCTTTATTTTCACTAATGTAAAAGCCATCATATGGTATGTAATAGCCAAGTCCCGAATGTGCATGCCATCTTCATAATTTTCAACAATCTCCTTTTTTCATCTCCATGGTGATTCTAATTATTTTCTTGATTGCTTGGCTCTTCTCATCAACTTTCCATAAAGCTCATTGTTAATGAATTTACAAAAATTTTAAAAAAAAAAAAAAAAAAAAAAAAAACTCAAAATCATTTGAAAATTCTGAGTTACAGCCCGAATTGTTTATTGAATAGTAGCAGCCGGCATTTTGATATCGCCATTTAGAATTTTAAAATATTCAAAAAGTGCAAATAGTGAAATTTTTTTAAATCATTTCCATGCAGTAATCACAATTAGTTAATTCAGAAGCTTGGTAGTCATATTCTTACCTAAGGATTAGTTTAAATGGGCATTTAGATATTGCTAGATTGTTGAAAATGTGTTATATAGCAAGCAGATAAAGATTCTTTATTTACACTGCTGAGCCAAAACATTATGACCATCCCCACATTTTTCAGTGAACTTGTCTGGATGACATGGAGGCACGTGATTAATGGGAATAGTATTTAACTGCTGCTCGGGAAGGTAAGGATTCGTTCTTGCACTTGCTTTTGCGAGTGATGGGAAAGGCTGCTGATTTAGGCGAATTTGATAGAGAGCAGATTGTAATGGACTAAAGTCTCGGAATAAGTATCTCAGAAACTGTACAACTGGTAGATTGTTTGCAAGTTGCCGTTATTAGTATTTATGCAGAGTAGATAAATGATGATGAAACCAGCAATAGATGCCAAGGTGTTGGATGTCCTTGTGTCATAAAAAAAATGAATAAAAAGTTTTAATTTTAGTCTTTTCAGTTAAATTGTTTTCTTTTTGATGTTTTTCTTGCAGTATTAAGTGATTTATGTTTTTAATTGGAATATTTCTTTGTATAGGTTTTCTGTATGGCTTTGCTAATACGACTAAGCGTACTATTACTCAAACAGCTAAGCATTTAAAAACTACTGTTGAAGAAAATGTAAGTGGCATTTAATAATACTTCATGTTTAATATATTCCGTATTTTACCTATAGCTACTTCCTGTGTATAATTATTTAATGATTCTGTTACATTTATTTCCTTATCTTAACATTGTATATATAATAACAGTATTACAAAACTGGAGAATCCATGACTATGAACAAATAAGGTATCTTAGTGTTTTTAATATTATATGAAGTAAATCTTAGTTTATGTGTCATGTATGAATTCTATTATTGATATGATTTTTCTTAATACTAAGATCCCATTTCAGTTTTTGGTGTTTAGTTATTTGGATAGATATGTAGATACATTTTGGCTAAGGATTTTAATCATTTTTGTCTTTTTAGTTATAAGCATATAAAAAACAGATAAAATGAAATATCTATACTAAAATTTTGAAAAAGAATGTGGCTGTAGAATATTAATAAATATAATTAATATTATAATATAATATGTCTATAAATCTGTTAGAGTCCACTCAACTCCCAGTTATCCAATGTACAGGTTTTCCATACGTTTGAAAAAAGTGAGAGAGAGAAAAATGAATACACCAGAATATAAGGAATATTTGCCCTTTGATGGATGACTTCAGTTATTTGTGAGAAATTGCTGTTTGCATAGTTGCAGTTCTGTCCCAATTTTGGCCCTACCAGTGGGTGAGTGGTTAAGAACACTGAATGCTATTAGTTAAAACTCTGTTTTGAATCCAGGCAAACAAACAGGCTGGCTGGATGGGTGGTTTCTGTGCTTTCTTCATCTGTAACATAAATAGAGGACAGCTGCTCTTAGTAAGTCTTTCACAAAGGCGTTCTTCTCTTTAAAGAGACAGCCTTTGCTTGCTTTACCATATTCAAATAACCCAAGAGTTCTAATTTTGATGGGGAAAACTTTGAGAGAGAGAGATCCTGAGGGTCTTCTACTCCTCTTCATGTACAACAAGGATGTCAAACTCGTGGCCCACAACAAATATTTTTGCGGCCCGGCCAATATATCGGCAAATAATAATATATAATAATAAAATAACGTATCGACGAAGAAAAAAATTAAATGTTTACTGCTAAGTAATTAACGATAATTTATTCAGTGTTCTTAGATTACTTACAGCGAGCTGACACGCACACTACTTAAATTACAAATGCGTGTGAGTAGCTTGCGCTCAGCTACCTTCGGCTTTTGGGGGACACGTGTACTCAGAACTTGTACGCATCCCCCGATAGCCGAATGTGGCCGAACTCATGGTCTCAGTTTTCCAATCATAGTTTTGTACGATATATTGGTGCATGCATGTGCATGCACTTTGCTTTATTATTAATTATTACTTAATTCATATTGTTACGGATTTCATAGTTATTTATTTAGTTAGTTTTTTTTATTTAGAATTGTAATTAGATTTGCTTCATGTTGCCTTAGCAACGCAGACGATTTTTGAAAAGACAGCTGCGTTGGAAGGTTAAAAATAGAACAGCGCGTGCATTTAATACCTAATAAATAAATATCTCGTAATTGCTGTTGCCATCCACAAAAATCCAGATATTTATAGATGTTTCCAGTATATTCGAGAAATTAATTATAAAGCTTATAAAAGCCGAGAACAAACAACTCATCTCAGTAGTAGCTGTAGTTCTAGCGAACTGTTTGTTTACTTAATGCTGTGATTGATTTGTAGCGATTTCGCTGTGAGATAGAATTAGTTTCTCTGTTTTGAATTGATTTTTGCTAAACGTTTGACATTTTGTGATATTGTTAGAATATTTTTGAAGAAATATTTCAGCATTTTGATTTGTCTCTTGTGGAAAGAATAAATTTTTGTTAACTTTTTAACGTTAACCGTGTTTATTCCAGCCCTTTGTATTCAGTATGTCTATATCAAAACCAAGTGGTAGTAAAATTAAACGAAAAATCGCTGACGAACATAGAATATTCCAAGTAAAATGGGAATTAGAATATTTTTGCTGTGAAATAAAAGATAAAATAATCTGCTTGGTATGTAATAATACTATTAATGTACCAAAGTTATATAATATTAAACGTCATTACGAACAACACAAATCGAAATATAACAATTACGAAGGATTAATGAGAGAAGAAAAGTTGAAGGAGCTCAAGTTAGGAGTGAAAAAGCAACAGTCCATGTTTAGTAAAGTATTGCAAAAAAGTGAAGCGGCGGTACATGCAAGTTACGTCTTGTCCGAGTTGATAGCTAAACATTCGAAGCCTTTTACTGACGGTGATTTCATCAAGGAATGCCTAATGAAAGCTGGAGAAATTGTTTGTCCTAGAAATGTGCAGGCTTTTCAATCAATTTCATTGTCTCGAAATACAGTTGCGAAAGAGTTACTGATTTAGCCGTGAATTTAAGTGATCAGATCAAAGCAAAATCATCTAGTTTCGAAATTTTCTCCATTGCCTGTGACGAGAGCACGGACATTAGTGGCAAAGCTCAATTAGCAGTGTTTCTTCGTTCTTGTGACAAGAATTTTAACATTTTTGAGGAATTACTGGAACTAATACCGATGCCTGGTACTACCACAGGAGAAGATATATTTACTTGTGTTTTTGGACTTCTGCAGAAATACAATCTACCTTTGGCAAAATTAAATTCTGTAGCTACAGATGGCGCTCCATCAATGACCGAGAAAAACAAGGGCTTTGTAGCATTACTAAGAAAAAAACTTAGTTAAATTCACGGTTCAAACATTCATCATATGCATTGTATTATACATCAAGAAGTTCTATGCACGAAAGTAATAAATATGGAGAATGTTTTGTCATATATAAAAAAAGTTATAAATTTTATAAGATCTCGAGGTTTAAATCAGCGTCAATTCACTGCTTTCTTAAGTGAGTTAGATAGTGAATATTCGGGTTTGTCCTACTATACCGAGGTACGTTGGTTATCTTGCTCCAAGATTCTCAAACAATTCTGGGATTTGAAAGAAGAAATATGTCAGTTTTTAAAAACGAAAAATCAAGACGTAAGTTTGTTTTACGATCCAATATGGATACAAGATTTATCTTTCTTGGTTGATATAACCAAACACTTAACCGATTTAAATTTATCGTTACAAGGAAAAGATCATATCATTACGAACATGTTTGACATGATTAAAGCATTCAAATGTCAACTAGTTCTTTGGGAAAAACAACTTAAAAATGAAGATTTGATGCACTTCCCGACGTGCAGCATGAACAAATCAAGTTTAGATGATACTTGTTCGTATCAAAAATATGCAGAAAAAATTGCAAATTTAACAACTGAATTTGAAACGAGGTTTAATGATTTTAGTTCCCTCAAAGACAAATTTTTGTATTACATACATACGATGGTGTAATGTATATCAACTTGATGTATGCTTTAATGGTAATAACTGGTCCAGATCTCATATTTTGGTATAAAACTAAACACATGTATTTTTAACAAAAGTTAAGGATAGAATAATTATTAAAAATTAATTTAAATTTTAGGTTGTGTGCACAATATAAGTAGCTTTCAGATTGGTATTTGAAAGGAAAAAGCATTTTTATATTCAGGCCATTGTGTTTTTATCAGTTTTTATTTATATTGTAGCATGTAAAAGTCTATATAGATAATTCTTGAGATGTCCTAAATAGAATATGTAGAAGCTTGTATATTGCATATATGAGAGCTCAACGTGGTGTGGCAATGTGCAGCAAAATGTTAAATTAGAGCTGTTTGAAATTTTCTGAAAACCCAGTTTATAAGCATATATATTATGGGAGCATTCGGAAAATCTAGTGATGTACTGTTACAAATTTTGTACATAGATAGGTAATTTTAGTGAAATTATGTGTGAAGTTGTATTCTTCTGTATAATGTAACTTGAAAAGCTTGGGAGAAACAATGCTGTGCTAGAAAAGTAAGACTATAGGGTCAAGTCTGTTTAACATTGAGTAAATGGCTATTTCGCTAAATTGACGACAGCTTTGGCAACTAATTTTTAGCAAAACTTGGAGACCATTTGGCAACAGTTCTGTCTGGTCCCTGTATTACTGTAATGGGTATTGTAATTGAATAACTAATTGATTCCTATATCAGCTGTAACTGTATCTGGCCCTCATATATGCCTTCCAGTAATTTCGAGAAGCAGAAAGTACTAGAGGTTTCTCAATGGCCGGGAGAAACCTGCTTGAGACCAAAGAGTGTATCAGTTTTTTAGTTGTTAGTTCAGGGCTGAATTCAGAGTGTTGAGATACCCGTCTTAACTTTGCTCTTTAGATGCACTTTGTATTGTCTTGTATTTAACATGCTTTGTGATACTGTGAAGAGCTGTATGAGTATTTTTATAGAAAGTTTCAGAACTGCGAAGTGTTTCTTTTAGTAAAATAAATTTTATCAAGCTAACATTCATTCTGTATGCATTCAGTCTATTATGAACACATGTGCACACAACAATTTTTGGTGTCGGGAGTGGGGTTGACTGTCAGTGAGAAGAGCCATAGTGGAACAACTAAGACAGCTCGTGCCAGCCTTTTCTGCATTCAAAGAAGAGATGAAAAGGGTTGAAGAAAGACTGAAGCAGGTCAAGAAGGAATGAAAATAGAAATTACTGCCATAGAAAACAAATTCAAGGCAGAATAGACACAGTTGAAGACAAAGTTGGAGAAATTCAAGAAAGAGTTTCTGTTGTCGAACAACAAGTTGAAGAAATGGTTTCTGCTGTCCAGCAACTAAGTGATGACAGGCTTTCTGCTACTGTTGCAAAGGAAGTTGAATGTTTAAAGAAATCCATAGCGACAGCTGGTCACAATACTAACACCTGTGAATTCGAACATATGCCCTCCCGACTGTAAAGTACTGTACTCTGTAAAGCTATCCAGATTGATGGAAAGACCTGGCAAGAGTACAAAACGCAGTTCTCTATAGTGGCAAACGCAAATTTATGGGATTCCGAAGCTAAAGCCTGCCATCTTACCACTTTGTTGAGAACAGAGGCTGAACTTCGAAGATCTGTGTGGTGTATTGGAGTTGCGCTTTGGGAAGAAGTGTTTAAAAGATTATAACACACTTCAGTTAAAATCTCACCGGCAGAAGCCCACAAAAACATACAGAATATCTCAAGAACTGTAGCAGCCCAAAAAGAGTACTAGTACACTCATCATTCTATCGAGGACCATTATCTCGTTGAGAGTTGCCAGTGTAACTGATAAGGCGAATGTCATTAGGAAAGATGAAGTGGTTGCAGCATGTACTCCAGTGACATGCATTAAATGAAACAGAAGCCTTCCAGAATCTGTGTTTTCAGGGAGCCTTATGTTGGAGTTATTGCAGAATGCTTTTAAACAATGAAGACAACAGTACTGTTGAACATGTCTTTCAAGAATTTCAACATGTTTTCTCCCGCTCATCTTCTGACATTGGTCAGACCAATTTCGCTCAGCAAAGAATGGATACAAGAGATCATCCCTGAATCAAGCACTATTGAAGATATCTGCCAATTGCTGAACAGGAAGAGGTAGGAAAACTTCTAAAGGACATGCAAGAAAGCAGTGTGTTATTCAAGCAGCTGCTGAGTATCCACAACTGGAAGATATTGTTTGTATGTGAATTGGGAAAGAAGTTCTGGTTATGCTGTAACTGTTCATATGATATGCTTCCAAGCTTGTGAAGAAGCTTGTTAGATGATGATAAGCTTCCAAGCTTGTGAAGAAGCTTGTTAGATGATGATAAGCTTCCAAGCTTGTGAAGAAGCTTGTTAGATGATGATAAGCTGTGGTCTTCAAGCAGGTACAGGATTGTGTGCATGTTTTATGCATAAGAGTGTTTTCATGCTACATCATAAGATAACAGTTGCACGACACCTCCCAGCAGACTTTGACGAGGAAGTTTGGAAATTTTGGAGTGTTTATTCACAAGCAACCATCTAATTAGTATACATTGTCCAAATTTGGTAATGCAGGTCAGTTATCTGTTTACTGGGACATGTCTATGTCTTATACAATTGTATCAAGAGGCTCATATCTAGAAGAATCAAGAGTGCATGTGATAAGAAGCAGTCATGTACAGTGGCTATTCTGGCAGATAGAAGAAAACTGCCTCTGTGTATGCTTAATTAGTATTAACAGAGCTGAAGCGTATCATTAATTGCTTTTAAACCACTTTGTTAATGACAGACAGATTAAATTTGAAAGAAAAATTAAATATCTACTGGTTTGTTGAATAGCATCATATGGACACATGAAAGATTAAAAATATATTTTTTTTATTTTGAACGTGGCAACAGATTCTTTTAAATCACTGATTTTCTGATCAAATTTAAAATATAATTATCTTACACTTAGCTGAGTGGCAACTAATTGCTTTTAAATCACTGAGTTTGTTAAAAAAATTCTTTAAATTTGTGCAAAATATTAACTCTTTGACGACCAAAGGGCCCCACGTGGCTATTCATTCAGACAACCACAACCTCCCCAAAATGGCCAAGATTGCAATCTTGTTTTCTTCCCTCCCCCTAAGGTATACAGTAGCAAGTGTAGTTTCCCCAAATGCATTGTGTCAGCTTACTGCAGACAGCTTGTCCTAAGAGGTTTTTTTTTCCTGGTTACTTATCTTTAGATTGTGCATGAAATTTCATTGTTGATTCTTTTTTGGTACAGTGTGCTTTTAAGGATTATATTTATTTTTAATCAGTTTATTCCTTCATATAAAAATAACGGAAGTAAACAAAATCCCAGTCGTGCCAAAGACAAAGAGCCAGAGAGGACTGTTGGTCTGACCTTCAGAATAGGATTTAAAGAATGGGGTCAAAGGCTAATGGAATCTTTGTTAGAAAGTAGAAAGGATGTCGCTCGAAATCTTCACACCTATTTCTGCATTAATGAATGGGCAGGGGAAGAATTTGCTATGAAACTGGAAAAGTATTTCGGACGGTTCAGTATTTTAAGGATACAAGTTAGCAAAGGCTTTGGATTTCAAAGAGTTAAATAAATTTTTAAAAATTCAGAATTCAAAATTTGGGCTTTGAAGTGCGAATATTCAGGCGGAAGACTACCTGTGCCCAAAATCTGGTGGCTTTAGGTGCAGCTGTTTTTTCGCAGTGCAAGGAACATACATAAATACATACATCCTCTTCATTATTTAAAAATAGACATGCAAGTGGTTTTTCAAAAAATGTATTCTGAAATTTGTTTTTCGTTAAATGCGGATTTCAAATTTTCCTGTCGTTAAAAGCTTTCAGTATTTAAGTCTTTTTAAGTTCTTTCCCCTTATTATTTTTAATTAAGGATTAAAGAGTTTCTAAAACTTTTAGTCCAAAGGGATTTAGTCCCGAAGGACTATTAGTTTCGTTTTGCGATTTTGCGTCGGAAATACAAAAACGGCGTATCACTTTTCAAATTGTTGCCACTAAATGTTATCGCTCTGCATTAAATTTTAAAAAATGAAAAATCTGCATAAATGTATGCATGTTTTTTTGTTTTTTTTTTTTGACGTAGCTTTCTCTTCAAAAATCGTCTGCGTGCGTTGCACGGGAAAATAAAAAGGAATTTTAATTACAGTTCTAAATAAATAGCCAAATAAATGTGAAATTCGTAACAATATTCTCTAAAACTTTAACGAATTTTTCATTAACAACTCAAAAGATTTCAAAGCCAGCAATACCAACGTTGTACAGAAAAACATTTTTATCTCCAGCGCGTGAGAGCGTGTACCGAAATTTCTAAAGATATGCTCAATTTAAAATTATTTTGCGATATTGCTGTTGAACTGAATTTTATGGTTTAAGTGCGAAGAACATGGTATTTAACAAATAAAGGTAACACACAAAATGTTAAATAAATGCCCCTTTGGATGTAATTTAAAATCTGAAAAATTTCAGATTTTTTATTTTTTTTTAGGATTTAGATTAGTGAAAATTAAGGATTCTCCTGACTATTTATTACTTAAATATGCTCTTATTTTATGAATGCTTTCTATTATTTATATAATTAATAAATCCCTCTTACATTTTAAAAGTGGAAAATATTTTTCAATGTTTCTTTTAAAAATCTAGTTTAATTCTAAAATTTTAATTAAATTGCTTTTAATTTCACTTTTTATGTATTTAAACTGAATAATTATCCGAAATTCATTTTGTGCAGCATACATTTTTAATTTAGTAGTTCAAGTTTTAAGCATGAAATTATTCTCTTCCGTATTTCTTAACTGAACGTGGACACAGATAAATTGTCATTTTGTTGTGTATATTTTCACAAAATTTACTTTTAATGAAATATAGTGTCGAGTCTTCTTTTGTTAAAGTTTAAATTTTGTTTTTGGAACAGGCAATATTACCATTTTATAAAGGCGAAGTTCTATTCAATCAGCTTTATTGTTTGTCTCAGGAGATCAAAACATGCAATTAGTTATCTTATTTGTAATTATTTTGTATCATTTCACATTAAATAACTTAAATTCTTTTGCAGAGCATATTAGGAGATTTCAATAAAGAGCAAGAGGCCTTTGTCACTAGTAAAAATTCTGAATCTGTTGATGACTGCATGTGCCCATGGGAAGGAATGGATGATGAAGAAAGTGTTAAACAGCAGATCTTATCTTTGTCTTCTGTAAGTATGTTTTTCAAAAATAGAAATCTGACTATGAATCAAGCTTGATTTGCTGTGTCAGTTTATCTTTTTGACAAATAACAATGTATTGACATTGAATAAAGCCTGCAGAAGAGTGAGATGAGTAAAGGTATAAATGGTTGCTGTACCTAATCTATTCTGCAGTTTCAGTTTGTTTGGAAAATTATTAGATGGCCTTTAGAATCTTATGTCATAATATGTTTAGCCACTGTAAAGTGGCAGTATAAATAACTAATCAATGAAACATTTTGCCCCCCCCTTTTTTACTGTATGTAAATTATGATTTAAGGGTTACAAAAATCCTAAATAGGTTATTGAGGCCCTCCTATTTTTTTTCATTAGCTGGGAATTGCCCTATAACCCTTTCCGACACACCACCTTTTAAAGTTGGAATTTTAACAACAACAAAAAACAAACAAAAAAAAATTGCTATGCGGACTATTCAGGCTTAGAGGAATGCACAAGTAAAATTTTTTAAAGATAACATTTACTGTTTTAATTTTGTAGGTGTGTCTGAGGCAGTCTCATTGAATGAGTGGAGCTTCGAAAAGAGCACTAAAGCGAGCATTGCTGGAAAGCATGTGATTTTGCCTACAATTAAAAAATAATGGATTCTGATTACTGTAGCAGTCAAACATCACCCAGTGTGCACCATGGAGAAGCCTGCTACTCTACACCCCCCCCCAAAAAGTATCTCTGATCTTTGTGTTGGATTTACTACCTGAAGGTGATTTGTGAAGCATTTTCAGTGCTTCAGAAGTGATCAGCTCTCTCCGTTCCATTTGTAAATTAATTAAAAATCAGAAAAAAAAATTAATATTATATCTACAATTAAGAAAATATAAATTATAAAATAAAATGAAATAAATATCTACTACTCAAAACCATCAGAACGTAGAGCTCACAAAACTTTTTTCAACGAAGGCAAGAGAAAATGTTCTACTGAAAATCAAAGAGGTAACTGATAAAATTACCACTGACCTTCAGAAAAACACATAAATTCCTGAGTTGTTAGCCAAATCCCCCCCCCCCAAAGTCAAGAAATGAAACACAGTTTAGCATCCACCTTTCTTTGTTGTGAATGAACTCACTGAAGAAAATTCTGCATTGAAACAGTGATATAGTTGTTGGTCTGGTGTTTTAGTGATCTCACTCTGACAGACCAGATGTTCGTCATTCAGTCTTAGGAAAGATTTCAAGGTAAGAATTTTAAAACTGATATAGAACAAAGAGATCGTCATACAAACAAGAAAAAAAAATAGAAGCTTTCTTTGAAAAATTAGTGTTTTTGAAAACTAAACATGGCTGAAATGCGTGGTCTGGTTTGTGTTGTGGTGCCATCTAGTGTTAATAAAAAAGGTTAATAATAATAATAACCTTTAGTAATCTAAAACCTTTTCCATTCAGTTTTTCTGTGTGTACAGAAGGAATTTTTGGGATGCACCAGAAAGGCTTAGTAAAGAATTATACTTTCTTTCTATTACTGCCTTGTATCGATTCAAAGTTTGTATCAAAGTTGGAGCCACATTCTATATTAACTATGAATTAGCCTTTTTTAACTGAATGCACTATATGTAGTGATCAGTTCAGAATTATAAAGCTTCTAAACAACCTTTCTAGGGCTACAATGAAAATGTATATGCTTTTGATTTTAGTATTAATGAATAAATATTATTTCCTAACAAAATTTGAAATCAGCCTAGGGAGAGAGTTTTATGAATTCTGTCCAAGTTATTTTCCATGCTTAACTTTTGGAAGGCAGTGTAGTATAGTTAAATTTATCAGAATGATAGAGTTAATAATATAGTTCACAATAACCCATAGCCTGTATGAAGAAAAAGTAGACTGTATTCAAATTCATTTTTACCAACCTTATCAAGAAGTTTTTCTCTGAAATACTTTAATCTGTGTCATGTATAAAAATATGTATTATGTGACATAGTTTACTACCACATCTGATTGATTTTTTAAGTGCCTATCACCATTGATGTAGCATGATCAAATATTCTAATAACTTTTCAAGAACATGGGAAATCTTCAGCTTAAGCAAGATATGTTCCTAAGTGTATGTTGAATTTGGATTTGTGTATGGTATAGATTCTTGATGAATAATGTATATATTGTGATGAGAATAGTAATGCTAATAGTACTATGATAGCTTCTGCATGTCAGTATTAATACATAATAATAATATTTTATTTGACAGTATAAATGTGTTACAAAAATATTTTGGATCATTTTTAACTAAAACAAGTAGAAAATAAAAGCAGACTTATAAAAATGTTTGAATGAGAAGTGGAAGAAATTGTAAAAATATGTATGTCTCTTTATCTGTAAATATATATATATATATATATATATATGTTTCTGTGTGTGTGCAGTTTACCGTCACTGTAAGAACTTTGAGGAACTGGAAGTTTGGTTTGCTATATTTGATGGTTCTCTGTATCCAGTTTATAAGAAAAATCCATTTATCTCACATAAGTAAAAATTGGATAATGAGTCATATGCACACAAAGGGGAAAAGCCCTACACTGATTAACATTGTCACATCTATCAAAGCAGCTGAATAATAAATGCAATTTTAAAAAATCGTATTGAAATTTCATTACAGTTATTGTTAGGGGCAGTTATTAAATTTGTTGGTTATTCTGTTCCAGTTTCACTAAATAAATTAATAAATTTACACAATAGATTACTTAGTATAAATATCATAGTTCTGATCCCTCCTTCAAATTACACATTTATAACTATGAATAATTATTCTATCAAAAAAATTTAAACACTAAAAATGAATAATGTAAAATATTGACAAATTTAACTATTAGTTAAATCCTGAGTGCAGAACAATATATAATTTTCTGCTGGTTTCAATGCAGATTGCAGAAACATTTTATCCAAAAAATTGAAAAGATTTCTTTCTTTCAGTTCTACAATTTGTATGAATAAAAACGTTTTAATGACATGCATCATAGTATTGGCATTTGCTGTAGAAGGAAGTTCACTTCCCGTGCATTGTGTTTCTTCAGTATTTTCATCAGCATCAGAACTGTTGACGTCAGCATTTATTGCAATTCTCTTGTAATATCTTCATCACTTAGATCTTCACGTGCAACTTTACCATCACATAAGTGGAAGAACTCCAGAACCCATTCTGAAATTACTGAAATGCCATTTTTTTTAGCCATTTAGGACTAGGTAAATCCTCATTTTCACCTTTCTCATCAATAACCTTTGCTGAACCAGCATACGGATAACAGTTTTGCATGGTTGATTCTGTAACAGTTTGCTAAGACTTTTCTAGCAGTGTAATTCTCTGATTTTTTGGGGGGGGAAATGTTTTGTTTTTTAAACCTATTCAATCAATCATCTGAGTTCGAAAAAGTCAGTTTCTGCATCTGGCAAAGTCATTCGCCTTTGTCTAGATAGCGGCAGGTGATAGCATTTTAGAATGGCTAAAGCGGTACTTCAACATATTTAAGCTCAGCCTTTCTGAACTTTATCCTTATATCCAAAGGGTCAAAAGGACTCATCAGAATCTATTCACCCCTTCCTTCTCCCTGAATAACAAAAATTTCCGCCCTAGCATCAGATTTGAATAAAGCTCTGTCTGACATTTGAGTCAAAGAATTTAAATAAAATCTAAGAACCCATAAACGTTCTTTGTTTCAATCCTGAAAGACATCACATATTATCCTAAGGTATGCTTTTTGTGTCTTTTGTTCTGGAGCTGGATGTGGCACCTGTCATCTCCCATAGCCTTTGTTCCGAACACAGAGAAAAGTGGAGGAGGCATGAAAATAAAAGAACAGAGAAGAAGTTGTTAGATCACTTGTAAGTCCCAACATTCTTGGCACAGAAGACTGGTTAGCTTGTTTTCATTATGGCAAAGCATATTTGGGCTATCTGCCTAAGGGGAGGGATGCCCTATTTGGAGAGCATCCTAAGGGAAACTGGCTCTTATTCATGTTAGACACAAGGAGAACTTTGAAAACTTCCATGCAATCATTCTGTGTGCCTGAATTTAAACCCATTCTTAGGATTCTAAAACTACTTATAAGCATAGTGTGACATCTGTTATAATTAATAATCTATGTTCATCTCAGATTAGGTATCTTTCATAATAATGTGTAAAGGTTATAACAATGTGTAACTGTTAAGTAATTAGGTTAATTTTTCTTCCTTTTATAACCTTCATAGGATAGAAGAAATTTTCTTAGGAATCCACCTACTGGTGTTATGTTTGATTTCAAATTTGAAGATATGTATCCAGTGGCAAAAAGGATGTTAAAAGAGGATCCTGCCTTAGAGAAAATGAGATTTGAAATTGTTCCCAAGTTGTAAGTGAATTTGATTTTTACACAGCCTAAAACAGTGGACTAAATGAACAATTATTTTTCCATTGCATTTATATGATTTCCGTATGTTCTAGTGAATGCCTGTAGTGATAGCATGTTGTTCTGATCTCTCTAACAGAATGTGTCATATTACCAAATTCTCTGTTTCAGAAGTGGGGATTAGATTTAAGGTATTTTATCATTAATGGAGTCAGTTAGTGCCAAACAGGTTCAGGTTACAAAATAGAGATTTCCTTCATAATTTATATTTCATGTTGAAACTAGGCATAATTAATTATATGAATCATACCACATGAATATGTTTTATTCAAATGGTATTCATCATATTCATATGTTCCATGCATCT
Organism: Stegodyphus mimosarum; assembly: GCA_000611955.2. Taxonomy (NCBI): domain Eukaryota; kingdom Metazoa; phylum Arthropoda; class Arachnida; order Araneae; family Eresidae; genus Stegodyphus; species Stegodyphus mimosarum. The sequence continues at coordinate 51,885 of KK121883.1, read as the reverse complement.
TAGGTATGCTAATAAAGTAAAAATTATTTTATTACTCCTCATTATTTTATTACTATTTAAATTCCGTTTAGATACACCAAAGGCTAACGGAGCATTGCTACCACCAAATGTTGGCAAGAACTCTTAACTAGATGGTTGCATCATTAACAGTGGATAAAACTTCATAAAATGAATGACTATTTTACTAAATTTAAAATAAGTACAAAAGATAAAGGCCAATGCCAAAATAGAAAATATATCTTACCAGAAACATTTCAGATCATATAGGAGCCATAAAACTGCTAAATTCATTTAATAAAAATAATTGCATCTTTTCATACAATGGCCACCATGTGAGTTTGATAAGATAGAAATCTAGATAGTGGCAACCAGTGCTACACTGATGTGTCGTCATTTAGCAGATGACATCTTTTATCAAAATCGATTAAGTTATATTTGTGGTTAACTTGCAGGCGTTCATTTCTAGCAGCTGTCAGTTCATCCACGTTAATTGAAAGTTGTATGACTTTATGTCATGAATTTGCACCATTAGAAAATACATTGCTGGCCGGCAAAATTACTCTACCTTAAAGGAATCATTTAACAAATCTGAAGTTTGCATGAAGGGTAGAGCATGCTGTGGTAAGCAAATGATTAGCATTTCAAGATATGTGTATTTTACAGGCATATAATGATATCCCACAGTAGTATAAAAGGTTAGAATGAAATGCTCTGTTTTTATTTGGGAGTTGTATTATGCATCATGTAGGAATAAGGAACTCATACCAATACACTTCGGTATTAAATTACAGGAAAATGGACTTGCACTGGGACTGTGAATTATACTATGAAGCTGTTGCTTGTATTGTTTGAGATCTGATGACTGTTGCAAGAATTTGAATTTGATGGGTTCAGAAATTCTAAACAATGCTATGTGCGGGATCAATTATTAGTGCTTGAAATGACAATCATCTTGTCTGTATCTCTTTTAGGGAGCCAAATCATGTGTTCTGGGTCTGTAAATTTGGTGTGCTGCACAGCGCCAAATGTTAACGTGTGCCGATATCTGCTTCCCTTAGAATGTCAACAAGGGCAAATGTTGTTTGTTTTCCTTCATGCTGAAGAACAGAAATCAGAACCTGTGATTGCATGTTCGATAATGCACTTAGGTGCATCAGTGGCATGAAATTGTCTTTTATAATGAATGACACTTTTGCTTGTAGCATCTTGATAGACTATACTGATACGTGGAGGAAAAGGTTGGAAGTTTTAATTTTCCATCTTTGTACAGGCCCAGCGCATGGACTGATGGTAGGGGTTGCCCTTGAGTACATATCTTGTTCACCTCTGGTTCCCATTAATGAGATTTTAATGCCCATGTTTGTGTCATATCTTCAGGCCTTGCCCTACCTGTCAATAGGACAATGTAAGGCAGCCTGTTGTTTGATGATGATGTCCTGTTCTCAGTATGCTGAGTCTTTGACTTCTACCTCAGCGAGCTCCTTCCTCATATTTCTCACTTTCTGAAACCATCTAGTCAATGCTTGCAGAGAAACTGACATAATGCATACCATCCTGTATAACAGATGAACTCTGACGTAGAACTGAAGATGCATGGGCTGCAATATCTGTAACTACCACCTAAAGTCAATTTAGCTCCATGCACAGCCATATAGCAGCTGATTTTGTTACCCGAGAAAATATTTGGAGTGCTGATTTTTGTATCTTTCCATTGTAATATGGTTTTGTTACTTCCTTCATGGTGCAGTAATTATAATGGTCAGTAGTGTGTAGTATGTATGAGAATTTGTGCAAAATAGTATTTTCTCCTTAGGCTTTATCAATTTATAAATTGCTAATTCCATATAAAAGCAGAATTTTATCTGTTATAATTTTATGAATATGCTTGTTAATGAGCAAATGTAGTTGTACCATATCAATCCCATGCTTCTTAGGTATGTTAATAAAGTAAAAATTATTTTCCTTTATTAATTAAATGTTGTATATCAATGAAAGCTGGATATTATTGGAAATGTTATTGATAAGTACAGAGTTATCACCAAAACTTTTCTGACAGAAATCCCTTCTCTGAACCCCTAGTGGTCTATCTGCTTAAACAATCAAAATGAAATTTCAGGTATTATTTCAAGCTATGCACATGAGATTGTGATGGTTTAAACAATAGAGCTCTTGTAGTTATGGTTACTGTGAACAAATTTCAAAATTATCGAATGGCAACATGTATTTTCTTCCTGTGCAAATTGATCAGTTGATTGAAAAACCATAAATGGTATTGGAAAGATACATATGTTATGAAAAATGGCAGCGTAAAACTTTTTCAAGAAGAGTATTGTAACGGACCAATGACAATGCAAGAGAGGAGAGAGAAAAAACTTATTGGAATTACAAGTTTTGAACATGTCTACCTTCACAGGTAATAACGCCTTGCATGTGGGAGATTGTTCAGAACAGTGAAGAATGAAACATCGTAAGACCAACCTGTGTAACTTCGTATTTTATGGTATCTTTCAATTCTGACAAATCTCGTGGGTTTTTATGTGTACCACTTAGATTTCATATAACCCCAGAACTAGGAACTTGGATTGAGGTCGAGAGATGACTATCTTGAATTGCTCTACACGTTGAAAATTTGTAATTCCAGTAAAAGTTTTTTTTCCCTTTTCTCTCTTGTGTTGTTGTTGGTCCTTTACAATGCTCTTCTTTGCAAATATTTTATGCAAGCAATTTTCCTCGTACACGTATTATTCCAATGCTATTTATCGTTCTTCAGTGTACTGATCAATTTGTGCAAGAAAAAAACTGAGTGTTGGCTTTCGAAAATTAAAACATTTTTTCCTGTAACCATAACCATGAGAGCTCTGTTGTTTCAAATAATAACAATCATGCACAGGTACCTTGAAATAAGTTTTTGAAATTTCATTTCTATTGGTAGTGCAGATAGGCTGCTATGGGTTCATATATCAGGGAAGTTTTTTTTTTTATGGCCACCCTGCATGTCTGTGCATGTTGCCTGTATTTTAAGAGAAAGATTTGCCATTTTAATATTTGGTATTAAAATCTGAGAAAAATGCTTGCAGATTTCTACTTGCATATATATGTAAATTTTAGAAGTTTACATGAGTAATCGCCGTGGTAAATTTTCATGCTTTCAAAATTCAGTTTACTAGTTTGTTTTATGTCTAGTGTGATACATAATTCTGTTGTGTTCACTTCAAATTAACAAGTGTTTGCTTAGTTTTAGTTATTTACTTTGTGATTTTATTACTTAGAAATTCTTAGAATTGGAAAGGAGGACGGAAATGAATGCTCAGGAAAATTCTCTTATGAATTGTATTTAGCAAGGAAAAGCATATTGAGTAGCAAACAGTTTCATGGGGATTTTCAGTGTCCTAATTATAAACAATTAATTGCACTAATAAACAGAACCTTTATTCCCAAGGTTTTGTACTTTAGATTCGATTTTGCTTTGAACCTGCCTTTGCTCATCCTACAGCAATACTAAATTAATGCTGAATCTCAGTGATATGTATTTTTGATTTTGTAAGGTAAATAATCATTTTTAATTCGACTTATGATTTTGATTTATGTTTGTTTCTGTTTTTCTCAAGAATCAATGAAGAAAACTTTTGGCGGAATTATTTTTATCGTGTATCTCTAGTGAAACAGTCATCAAGATTGAGTAAAATGTCTCATCTTAAAAGTAAGATATGAACTTCATGTTTGTTTGTTGTTGCATTTTGTGTAATGAAATTTTTTTAATTTTTTGAGACTTAAGAAACTAACCGAACCGAACCAAAATGTCGCCAAATTTGGCGACTGTTTTTCGATTTCTTGCCAAGTTTAGTGACAAAAATTAGTTTCTAGAACCTAAATTGGTGAGACATTCCCTGCTTGTCAATGTCTCACGAATTTAGCAAGTGCCCTCACTGCTGTCAGAGTTGCCCCTCTAATCTTATTTTCTTGGAAGAGCTTCATCTCTTTGAAGCATTTCATGTTACATAATACAAAAAAAAACTGAAATTTCACTGAAATTATTTACATATTTTAAAAATTTGTAACATTGCCCTCTTCCCAGGGACTGCACATCTTGAGAAGTACAATCCATGGACAGCAAGCCATACTTACAACTAAGGAAAATCAATGCAGTACTGAAACAATAATGGCAATAAACCACATAAAACAACTCAAATATTAAACTGATGAATAAACTTACAAATTTATATACAAATGTGGCCAGTGTTGTAATATACTATTTACATTATTACACTATGAGGACTACATACTATGACCATAGTAAGGGGCTATCCTCTCGTAGTGAACAACTTTAGGCTTAGAATTTGGTGATTTACGTATCCAGACTGTGATGTCATTCCATCTGTTTATTACTGTGTAAGGGCCGTCCAAGGGTTACTGTAATTAAGTCCTTTCCAATGAATTGGTTTCCGTAACCAAACCTTGCTACCTTCTTGGAATAGATGTCCCATAGCTCTCGGGTCATATTGGGTCGTCATCTTTTCCATCGCTAAGTTAACTCACTGTCTAGCAAAATTATGGATCACTTCAAACTGTGCCAGGAGATCTTGAATGTGCTCCTTAGCCAATGAAGGTGCATTGGGAGGATGACCCAATAACGAGGCAGGCAAGAGTGATGACCGAAGTGCATCTGGATGGGGAATAACTAGTAGTCTTCTGGACAACATAACAATAGGCTAGTAACAACAGTGGTAACTTCTTGTCCCAGTCTTGGTTTCTGGAAACCATCAGTGAGAGGTTGCTAAAGTTGTTTCGAATAAACCTCTCTACCATTCCCTCTGACTGCAGATGTAAGGGTGTTATTTGGATTTTGTCTATGCCAGTTTTGTAGTTCTTTAATTATAGCCGAGATAAAATTCCTTCCTCAATTGGAATGTAACTGCAGAAACACTGAACCTGGAAATCTAGTGCTGTAGTCAGTCTTCTAATTAACACTTAAGAATGTGAAACAACATAGGATTATAATACTAAAACATCAAAAGTATTATTATGCTTGGATTATCTTTTAACCTAGAATTTTTTAACGAACTTTTAAAATCTTATAGCCCTCTAAAAAAAAGTCCTGCAAATGTGACTGCTTAAATGTTCTTGTGGCTTAAGGACTCGTTTTATGTTTCTGTATTCTGTTTAATTAGTGACTGAAATGTTTGAATGAATGGAATGAATTATTTAATTGTATAAGGGCTTAAAATATGTGTATACTATTTTATATACAAACACTTCTATAGAGACCTGCATTTAGAAATGAACTAAAAGAAATTTCATAGAGCTATATGAAAAGGCATATGAAAAGTTTTCATAAGGATTCAACTAACAAAGCAGCATATGGTTTGATTGACAGATGGAAACGATACTTTTTTTTACATAGCTTGAGGGCGTTTTATTATGAAGTTTCCGTGAAAATAAGATCTAATAAAAAAGTAAGCCCAGCATGATTTTTCAGGGTACTTCTAATATAAGTCCTATCCCTAAAATAAGCTCTAGTTAAGATTGTCAGCCAGACAGGCACCTTATTGCCAAGTACAGATGCAACACACATGTACTTTTCAAACAAACAACAGACATGATTGCAACAAATTAGAATCTTAAGTATTCAAGACATTGTGTTAACAATGAGTGTTTAGCACCTGATTTAGTAATGAATTTTGATGATCAAATAAAATGAGTGTAAAAAGACAGCTATTCCATTGTGGAACTCCAGGGATAAAAATCTTACAGTTTTCTGCAAGGAGAAGAAGTTGGATCTGCAAACGGTCCAAAAATGATGATCAGAGTGCTGTAAGTTCAGTCAACAGGTCGATGAGGGAAATGCCAAGAAGTGTGCATCAGGTTGGCAACCATAATTTCCTGAATCAGAATGCATCGACAGAAAAGCAAAGTATTTGGTTGTTTGCAGGGAGGATATTTAAACATTTGTCCTTCCAGGGGCTTCACAGCTAGACATCGCCAGATGAATTTAAAGCATCACAGCAATGGGTTGATGGTTTCCTTCAGTAACATGAACTGTCTGTAAGAAGGTTGGCAACACTGTTCAAATTGGAAAACACTGAAGTGATTAAATATGCACTTGCATTCAAGTGTTTCATTGATGTCATCAGCTGCTCCAAGTACCAGCTGTTGAACATGATTGCTATGGATGAAACTGCAGTGTTTAAGGATCAAAGGTGAAAATTGAATGGATTACAGGTATTTATGTTCTTGGGCCTGAAAAAGGTTGATGCATGCAAGCAGTAATAAGGAAGTGGCTCAGTTCATTGGTACCACTTGTTTAGCAAGGTGGGCAAAAAGGTGTAAATCAGATTCTGCCAGCACTCTCTGGAATAAAACCATAAAGAGCATCCTTGCGGAAAGACCAATTGATCAATTAATGATTAATGTAGGAATGAGTATATATCTCCAAAATCTTGATATTGCAATAAGCAAGCCATTTAAAGAGCATTTGTGCACAGAAATCAGTGACTACATTGAAAATAGATTGGAGAGAAATCAATGAAGAAACTTTGTGAAGCCTGAGCTACAAGAAGTCACTACTTAGGTGAAGAACGCATGCGATGAAAATAATGGACAGCTAAGTTACAGTGTCTTATAAGCAGACTACATGCACAGGAAGAACTATTGCTTCTCAACATGAGAGACTAGGGCTAGGATAAAAAATTCAGGTGAAATATATGATTTGGAGCTTTTTTACAATGTTCCAAAGGATGACAGTATGACTGATTTTGTTCATTTTTCTTTTTTTAATGTTGCTTGAACGTGACTAAATGTATTTCTTGAACCTGAAAAAAATGTGTTCCTTGAATACAAACAAATGTTAAATATTGTGCATCAAAAATAAGACATCTTCTGAATATAAGCCCCAGCATGTCTTTTGCAGCAAAGTTAATGTAAGACCAGGTCTTATTTTCGCAGAAACGTAGTATAAACATTTTAAAAATAAGATAATCAAAGTAATGACAAGATGAAGTTGGAATATTTTTAATATTTTTTATAAATAATTCCCACAAACACCAAGCTCTTATAATCTAATTTTCTGATTGAAAATAGCTGTGGAATTAAAAAAATAAAGCCACTATCAGTATTTTTAAATAGTTCAGTATTCATTTAAAACGATTTCAGATTTTTTATAACTATATCTTCAGTTCATTTCTTTAGACATTTAAAAAGCTGAATAATTCTTTCTTACATATTTATGCATGGATGTAAATAATGAAGCTTGTATTTAATGTTTCATATTTCATTGCTGTATTACAGGCAGCAGTGGTGAAACTTTGTCTGGAAACACAGATCGAGATTCATCAGAGGAAAGTGTTAAAGGTATTGAAATACATCCGTATACTCTTGCATGATCTATTCTGTTTGAGTGAAATAAGATATAAAATGGTATTTATTTCATAATGTGATTTTTCAATTGCATGTTACGTATAATACAGAAATGAAGATAAGACTATGTAAAAACGTTCTGTGAAAGTGGTAGTATAGGTTTGTAATATTTTTAATGATAATAAAATGGGATGGATATGGAGTAAATTATAACCCCTGTAGTAAGTTATTCTAAAGACATAATAAATTGCCATTAAAAAAATATTTCTTAGTTGCACCTTAAAAATTGTTACCTCCTTTAAATATATATATATATATATTCATGACAGACAAGTGACAATAGAAAAATCTAACGATTGTTTTGTGGTCTCTGATTCTGTGTGCAGTAGAAGGAAGAGGTTGCAAAGGTTTCTAGAGCTGTAATATTTATGTAAATGTACTTAGACCTCTAGTAAATGTAGCTCTGTAAGGTAGATTGCTGTTCTATCTGCTCTGGCAAAATTAAATAGCATAAAGTGACCTACGTTTTTACTCCAGCAGTATTCACTATTCCAGGTTAACATAAATGTAAGTAAATTGCGAGAGGTACATAATTGTAGTTCGTTTTATTAGACTAGCATGTAGCTGTCATTGTGGTGCGTAAATACTGACATCTAGACTTTTCTTAAAATTTTTACTTTCAGTATAGTAAGTAATGTGCATAGGCTGATAACTAAATATGTATATATACATTGTAAATCTAATTTTTATCACCTTATGTGATTCTTAAAATGATAAATACAGTTACTTATGATGTTCAAGGGGTCAGATAAAATAGAAATATTAAATTTTAACAGTCAGATTTTAAAAGTAGTTTGGAAGGAATTTTTGCAGTTTATTGAATATTTTATCTCTGTTTATTATTATTGCAGGTGTAGCAGAAACTCCTGTAGAAAATATGGCAGATTCTGATCACACTGACAGCCCAAATCATGAATTTGTAAGTGATGCTTTTCAGTCCAGTTGTGTGTCTGAAGAGGATATTAAGCAAGGAATGAAATTGCTGGGAGTTACAGAGAAGAAATCTAAAGGTAAATAGAGTAATTGTTTAATGGAAAGATTGTGCAATCGTTATGCATAATTTATAGCTAATGTTTTTAGGGTTAGATTTTTATTTTGTGTGTGGTAGTGTAGTTGATTGATGTTTACATGTTAACAATGAATATAGTGTGTCTCAAGCAAATTGCATGAATCAAGAAAAATATACCTAAGACGAATAAATATTTAATTTTTTTAATTAAACACACATGACTTTTGAATAAAACTCTAAAATCAAAGCATCTAAAGTTGCAGAGGTACTGTTTTAAATTATATAAAGAAAATTTAAGAACCCCAAGTAAGCTAATATTAAATATGATATTGTTTTATGTAATTTTTCATATACCATTCTGTCAAACATTAGATCTGACTGGTGGAGAAGTTGCCACTGATTTGTTCTTTTTGACACTAGACTCACTGGCTGATCTATAGCGAAGTGGTAATTTAGACTGAATTTCAATAACAACCTGTCTACACATTATTAAATTTTTTGTGTGATTTTCCATGTGTAATTAATTGTAGAAGTTGTGTAGACTTTTTAAGAATACTTTTAATAAGCAAATTTCTAAAATATTTGAAAAGAATTATTTTGCAGAAACTGATTTCTTTTAAAATTAAATCATTACCTAATGTAACTTTGAAAACATTGTTTAAATGTTATTAGTATATTAAACATCGTATATTGATATTAACTGATTCAGAGCTAGAGTATGTATTTATTCATAAGACTGCAAATAAGAAACTGCCACTATTTAAGCTAATGAAACTTTTTTTTTCCACCTGATGAAATATGTGTCTTTTATAGCAGTAGCATCCAAGTAATGTCATACTACTTCTGCTAAAAATTCGAGAGCTTTTCTAAAAAAAAAGTTAGGATAGGTTTGTACCTCTTATTATTTTAACATGCTCTTAAAAATATCTTCTTAGCTGATAATCATCCATCATGATAAGGTTTCATGGATGATTTTTCTAGAGAGGAAGTGTATATATATCACATATTTTCTGTTTTTATGATAGAATAATCATGAAAATGTTATTAAGATAGGTAATTTTATTCCAGTGTTATGTCATAAAAATATGAGCTAATGAACCATTAAACTTTCATTGTAAAGAGACAGCCAGTGCGTACTTTGGCAGAACTAATTATGTACATCAACCATTGTCTCAGAACAGAATTTGCTGTGACTGTGTTGAATATGAAAATATCCAGTTTCATTTAAAAATGTTTGTATGCAAATCAAAAAAAAATTATTAGCATAAGAGAAAGTTAGTATTTTTGGTTGATTGTCCAGTATTCCATGTATTGAATTTTAGCTGAGTTCATGAGGATTATCTGCCCAAGACAAAAAATAGCTTCATAAAGGACTATGTAGGGCAGATAATATGCTACAAATGTGGAGAATCACGTATACATCCATGCAGTGACACTGTTTGCTGAAGTTCAAACTTATTTGAATTACCAGTATCTAGCACTCATATCCAGTTTGCCATTAGTGGGCAGACTTTTATAAAATTTTTGGCATGAAGAAGTGTAGCTTTTAATTTTCACTTCCATTGTTTATGTTTTGACTATTGATTCTGAAATATATCCAAGTTGAGACCTGTGTTTATGAACTTTTATTTAGGGGGGAGGGGGTCAGTGTTATAAGAGTTTGTAGGGTTTTTAACTTTATTGAGTTTAAAATTTGTGATAGTGTTAAAGATGTGATTACTAAATTATTAATAGCCTTTGTTGTGCTTACCCAAAAGTGAGAGAAGGGGGAGAGAGTAGATGTCATGACTGAATAATCGAATGCAAAACACCAGAGTTTAAAATCCTGGCAAATTCAAGAACAAGAAATAGTCCTTCGATGCTACTGCTGTAGAATTGTTGTTTGCCATTATCATTTGGCCCAGTTTCGAATCTTACAGAAGGCTTAGATGTTTGTAAGTCTATATTTTCTGTGCAGCATGGAGGCATTAAAATACTGGAGAACTGAAAGTTGTCTCAAGTGCTTTGATGACAAGAAAAGATAGATAGGAGATCCTATCATTCATTCCCTGGAGATCATTGGAAGTTGGTATGAAAATCCATTAACATGAAATGAAACCATACAGAAGGTGTGGTGGGACTCTACATGGGAAAACATTGGTAAATTTCTGGTGTTTTCCTCATTTCTGGATATCCTCTTTTGAGGAACTCGGTTTAAATCCATAATTTGTTGTTTTAGGAAAAGCAGGAGTTAGCTTTTCAAGGTCTAATCTATGAGAGCTGATAAAAGTTGATGTATTTCTTGTAATATCTAGAATTAAAATGATTTTGAACTAATAAATGAATTAGTCTTATGTTCAAATTTAAGTGTAATTTAGATTTATTGTATAATTTTATAGTATATTTGTATGCTTGTAGTTTTGCTAGAACTATAGTTACTGAGTTCATGAACAAAAAATTACTTTTTGTTTTTGATTGTATGTATAAAGCCATTCTTATAACTCAATACTACACTTCATTTCTCAAATTCAGTAGTGAGTTCTGAACTTATTACTAATCTAAAACATTGCTTACCTTCCATAGATATATAATTATCTTTGTGTAATTGTAAGCAAATATTTGAGTAACAGTATTTGGTGCTGATTATCTACTCTGAATCGGTTATGTATGTGTATTTTGTGCCATGCAGTTCAGATTCATATTACAGCAATATCCAGAACAAGTTTCATAATATTTATTTTTCTAATGAATGCTTAGATGATGACTGGGAAAAGGAAATGCAGCAAGAATTGCAAGAGTATGAGGTTGTTGCTGAAGGAACTGAAGAGGATCCTGACTGGGAAAATGAAATTCAGGAAATGTTGGAAGATAAAGCCAAAGATGTTGTTTAAATGTGTGCAATCATTAACTGTGTTTTTTGAGTGGACATATTTTTTCTGTGCAAGTTCCAGTACTTTTTGATGGCATTAATGGTGTATTAAGTACCTGTTTATTGTTGTACATTTTGAAACTATTGATTTTATATTTGTTAAGAATATACAGTGGTATTTTTTATTAGTATTTCTTTATCATTATTTTATTTATCATTATTTTTCTACTAACATATAATTTTAAATAGATATTCGATAGTCAGATTTAGTCAATTCGATTACTAAGCAGCTTAAATAATGAAAAATTATAAATAAATTGAATAAAATTTAGCAATTTTAACTGCTAAAGTCAATTATGCTATCGATTATAAGTTTTCATGGTTACTATGAGATGTATTAAACATCTAGCATTTTGTGTATACATGTGTAACATACATGTGTAACTTATTATTCAAAAACACTGCAGCTGTCATCTTCAGGAATACAAAATTGAAAGGGAGAAATAGTTAAAAGGAAGTGGAATGGTTCTTTTATGTTCAACATTAAATATAAAAGGATTGTAATTTGTTCCATTCTTTCAATTTCTTGTTTCCAAAAATGAAAATGTTTTACTGTATGATTTAAGTTGTGTTTTATATATGGATGTATTTTTTATTGTAAATCAGTTATTTTCTACCATCTTATTTCTATTTAATTTCTCATAGTGTTTAATTCTGAAATGGAAGCTGAAAGCATTATTTAACATCTACATTGCATAAAGTTATGTAATTTATACTGATTGATCTGTTACAGCTAAGTAATATTGTTCTAGTGAAGTTTGCAATTAAAATAGCTGTTTTCTTGTATTGAATTTTTTATATTATAAATGTATTTGAATGTAATAAATAAGTTGTGTTAAAAGAAGCATTTCTTCAGTGTTGTGAAATGCAGTATTTTGAATGTTGCCGAAATATTTATATGTAGGCAAAAATGCCAAAATATGTAAAGATTTTTGAAAATTATGTTAAATCTATTGAAATAACATTCTAATATCCGTTGTAACTTGTTAAATTCTAAAAAAAATTGATTTGTCAAATACATACATTTATAGGACAGGAGAAGGTTTTATTGGCAGTAATTACTTTATATGAGATTTAGTTCTGTTATTTTTGTTTTCTTATTAAAAGTGCTATCAACGGTATGTGTCTTATTCTCACTCATTTGTAACCTGCGATATGATTTAAGACAAGGATTAGCAAACAATAATGTTTAATACAAGGCCAAATGAAACTTATTTTGATTTCATGTGCCACAATGTGAAACTGTGTATCCTTTACTGGCAGAATTCAGAGTGTTTTTTTGATGAGTAAAGAACATTATGGGGGATAAGATGCCATTTCTCTTAACTGATGTCGAAAGTTTCTGTTCCCTGCCCTCAAGGTATTTATTGATGCTGTTCTTGAGAATAAGATAATTAAACATGTTGTAATAGGTTAGGTACTCTGTTACTCTTGCATACCTTGACTCGTAACTAATATTTTGGATTGCTTTTGAAGGCACATTCTAGATCCGATGATAAGGTGTTATGAATATCAGAGATGCCTATTTGTAGTGCATATGAAGTTTGGGTACATTTCATTTTGTATTGAAAGGGTACATTTTTTTCTTGTTTTTGCATTTTATATATCAGCAGGATACAATGGTAAATATTTTCATGTTTAACATTTAAATGTCAGTCTGTCAACAATGACTGGGGCTTTATATTTCAGTCATTTACTCGTCTCTCTCCCTCTTTTTAAAACTGCAGGAGTATATAAATTAGTGAGTAATAAAGACAGAAGAGAAATATGCCAAAGTAAAAGCATAAAATTAAGAGAAAGCAACAATATTGTCTTTAGTATAGATTTAGAATGATGCTGTCAATTTTGAGGGCAAACAGGTACATGTCCCTTTTCACCAGGAACTGAGAAAATTATTATAAATTAGATTGATCCACCCATCCAGTTGACATCTGAATCTGACAGTACCCTTCCTTTCCTTGATATTCTTGTAATCCTTGATGAATCTGATTTGAGAACTACTGTTATTGTAATCCTTCCACTGCAGTGCCACCGAGCTAAACAAAAAAAAAATGGTTTCTTTTTCCTATTATATATTTTGTAATCTCAAAGTTTCTTTCTCAGAATCTCTGCTTGCTAATAAATTCGATTATTTGAGATCAGTAGCTATTGACTGAGTATTTTCTCCTATGATCGTTGATAAAGAAGTCTAAAAAATTTTCATCTTCCCTTCAAAGAAGACATACTGCTGTTAGAAATAATATTAGTAACCTTTTCATGCTTCAATTTCATCCTTCTATCAGCTACAGGATTGCACAGATTCTCCAGAAGTTCAATTTTTAAGCCATTTTCTTGCCTATCAATAAAATCCATGGTTTGATTCTTAGATTCCATTTCTGATGTTAATTCTTGGGGAATTTATGGCATATCTTGTGAGTGTGGTTTGAGATATATGGGCGAAACTAAAAAGAATGCTAAAGTTTCACATCAGGGAACAAGAAACTTATGTCCGAAAAGGTGAAATTAACAAGTCGTCAATAGGTAACCATAGCAAGAAATTAAAATATGCAAAATTATCCAAAAAGCTTTTTCCATTCGTGAATTGGATTATATTGTTTAATTAATGGCTAATTCTAGTCGTTCCTAATGATTTTGAAAGTCTATTAATATAGTATTTCATTTTTCTTAACTATTTCTGCCAACAGATGACATTATCTTTTCATTTGCTGTACTCCTTTTGGGTGTAAATACAATCGTGCATTCCCTTCATTGCAGTTTTCTTTGCCTCTTTTGAAGAGGGACCTGTGCCTGTTTGTCCTTGAAATTCATATGCTGTTGACTGAATCTACACCGAACGCAAGGTTGTTGCTTTGCCTAATTTTATAGTGATTAATGGTTTGCCAGCCCCCTGAGTTAAGATGATCATGTTTAAAATACATAGTGTGGCTATTGGAAATATAACAAAAACGTATTTTCAATTCAACGCTACTTATTTGGGATTATATATAACAAGATTTCTGTTAAATTGAAAAAGCCATTTTTATAACTTCTGTCCTTTTAGTATTTAAAGTATGCTTTGCTAGATTAATATTTAATAAAATGGTCTGATCACTTTTTGATGTTTCATTTGCATATCTGAAATGATTTCTATGCATAATTTTCTCCTGTTAATGCAAGTAGGTTTTTAGTCATTGGCCTGTTAGAAAACAAGATTTTTTCCCTTGCATGTGGGCTTTTTCTTAATCTACAGACTTTTTCATAATTTATGCGTTTATAATTCTATTCCAAATTGTTTTGGCCTACTTAGGAAACGTTTTCTAAACTTTTGATTTTGTTTTGTGTCTACATTTAAAATTTTAGGTTTTTCAATTTCAATCCTATCTTTATTTAAAATGCAAAATATGAAAATGTGCCTTTTATATTCTACAAACTTTTATTAATAAATCAAGGAATTCTGATTCACATCTGTTTGCTGTTGCTGTCAGACTGCAAATTTTATAGAAGTTGCTTTTCCTAAAATTTTTAAATTCTATAAAGTCTTCATATCATGTTACCATATGTTTATATTAAGTCACTTTGTTCGAAACTTTCCTTTTTAATAATTACATTTCACATTGCTTTAAAATATGTGGTATTATTCCAGTATGGATATTAATTATCACTTTTTGATTATTTCCATAGGTAACTTGAATAATTAACTGGTCATGACTTTTATGCAAAAAGGTGATACTTTATATATATGCTGCTCTTGTGTGCTTTTATTTTAATGTAATATAAATGTTTAAAAGTACATCTGATAGAATTTTGGGTAATATTTATGTCTCAGTGTAAAATAACAATGACTGTGTGTTAAAATTTTGTTTCCTGTGAATGGTAGATTTAATCAGTGATGCAGTTAAAAAGACAACTAATTACCAGTGTATCAGCTTTTCCTCAAAGATCATTTCTAATGCCTAATTCATCAAATTAAAAAAAATTATAATAATTAAAAAATTGAATTTTAGTTACTGACTCAAAAATATTTATTTTTTATTGAAGTTTTTTACAAGATTAAAAATGTATGATGTATTAATACTTACTGTATTTCCAAACAAATGTATGACTTATTCCATATTGTGTTATTTTCTGTTTTAGAACCAGCTTATGTATGATTATTTAAAGTTGTATATTGTATAGTTATAATTCTGTGTATATGCATAAGTTGATAAATGCAGTTTATGGGGGAACTTTGTGACAGCAACTGTGTGTAAAAATATGTGTGACTTGTGCATCTCTGTGTATATGTGTGTGTGTGTTCATGGGTCATATTTTGTTCCTGTTATATATATATATATACATATATATATTTTTCATATATTGAGGCCCAATTTTGTATTGAGGTATGTGTGTTTTATTATTAAAGTACCTAATTTTGGTTATTTTTTGGATACCGAGTGGTTAACATAACCCATCCAATAAACATACTGGAAGATTCATAGTGTGAAACTGCCACAGCATGCAAGTTCTGTTTTTGAATCATGTATATTTCTGAAGTATATGCATCAAAAATTCCATTATGGTACTCCTAATAATGTAATTTCATGATGATTAGTATCAATAGCTTTGCAGTAATACATATCGTAAGACAGATTTCACAAAATGCCCAGAGCTACTGTCTACACTTGAGGCATCATATGAAATCAGTCTTCAGGGGTGGTATGACCAGTATGCTTGATTGTTGTCTGTATATTCTTTGTTGTCCCTGATGCTGAGGTTTAAGATTCCTTCAACAGGAGATGCATATCACAAAACTATTGTATCAAAACAGTATAGCTTAGCTACTATTGCTAATTGTATTTATCCAACTTGCAGGATCACTTATACATAAATGTAGCTTTACATGAACATGTCTCTTCAAACTTGCATTTGTGTCTTATCCAAGATTTTCTAATGTTAATTCTTTTGGGATACATACATCTGAAGCTTATCAGCACCACTTCTGAAAAAAGTAATGTCCATTTGGGGAATGGGGGGGGGAATTTAATACATTTTTCCAAAAGGAATCATCTAGTATGCTTATTTATTATATGGGAGATTCTAACCACCCAGTGTAAATACTGTGTATGGAAAGCAGCTGCCCGAAGTAATTGAAGACAATTTTCTTTATATAGGTATATCTTAAATATGTAAGGGTATTCTTATATATTTCTATAATGCAACACTTAGGAAAATTTTATTTTTTGTGTATATGACTTATAGCAACATATTGTAAATATATATATCATGCTAATATATTTTGTTTGGAGGAATATTTCTTTAGTATAATGACAGTGTTTTCAGGAAATGCATATTTAAACATAGGGGAGTATTTAAATTTACCTGAAAATGGCATAAGTTACAGCTAAAAAAAATGGGGTAACCCTATATAATGCATTTTTAATCATTTCTTGGAATTTATTCATTAAAAAAAATTTAAAGATACGTGGACAAAGGAGCATTTAATTTTAATTATGAAGTTATGGCAGTGTTTTTATACATGTATTTAAAATTGTGTCAATGTTCATGTTGTTGGGAGGCAAAATTAATAGATATGTATATTTTTTCATTACGTTTGTTGTTTCTGTATTATTTGCATAAATTAATATTTGTATTATATGTAATTATTTATTTTTCTTGAAGATATGATTTAATGTTATTTTATCAGAATACATGGTAGTGTAATATACATATTCCATTTCTTCTATTTGGAGATTATTAATAGTCATATGTGAAACCTTTACAACATATTATGCATATTTAAAACTTGGTAACTTGACTTGTTTGAAGTCAAGGTATGGATTAAGTTGCAATGTTTTCAAATATTTTGACATGTATTGAAGGTCTTTCAACCCAGAATGTTCAATATTTCTGAAGAAAAATATAAATTTTATTCATCTAAAAGTACACAGTAACAAAAAAGAAATTAGTATCTTAGTTATGAAAACTAAATAATATAAAACAAAAATAATGGCACTGGGCTATGCAGTGCTGTTAATTGTGCCTTTCCATTCATGATCACCAAAATGAATAACTATCATAATGAAAAAGTAAAATTGGAAATTAACAGATGAAAGCTGAAGGTATTTATTGTCTTGTTTTCATTAAACACTTATTAGGTAATATAAATGGTTAGGCATAAAATAGGAAGAGACACTTAATCTTTGAAATATGTAGCCAGAATGCAGAGGATGTGATGAATTGTGATTTTCAAAAGAAGCCTCATACTGTTATATGTATGTGATACAATAAATACATATTTAATATGACAATCAATAAACTGATCATTTATTGAATATGTAGCAAAGATGAGTTGTAGTGAAAAAGATAATCAAAACAGTAATGTCCTTATATTAGTTATTTTTATGAGACCTTAAAGATCAATATTTTTATATTCTGAGTTGAAATATCTTCCTTTTTATTATTTAAGTTATAACTTCTTGTTAGAAGTGTATTAGTGAACATTATGCTGTAGCACATAACTTCGTTATTTTTATATTGAGTTTCCTTCTAAGAGAAATTTGGCTGTCTACGTTTCAAGTGTATCTTGCAAAATTGTTATATGGTGTATGAATAGCAACCCCCCTTTTTTCTGTGTAGATTACATATGATAGTCAATATTTAAAAAATGACTGATTTTGCAACTAGATATGTAATTTACTTTTTTGCTTTATTGCATGTAATAATTGTAAAAACTGATTTGTGGAAAAAGCTTTGTATATCTGAATAAAATCTTGATATTATCTATATACATATATACACACAAATACAGTGTAGGTAAATGTAGTTGAAATTTATCTAGCTTGTTATTAAAGAATTGATTTTCATTTAAAACTGTATTACTAAAGATGTTATTTTTTTTAATTGGACAAATTCTAGGTGTTGGTTGTTTACATTTATAGTATGCTGAACATTTGTCATGTTTGATTTCACTTTCGTATTCAGCTTAATACTAGCTAGTCAAATGTTGCATGCTTTTTGAAAGATCATAACGTGTGTCTGTGAAATTGTTTTTATGATTGATTATTCTGTAGTGATATAAAAATATGATCTGTTGGGTAACATAATAGCAAAAAGGCTGTAAATTGCATTAACAAAAAAATAAGTTAAAAAGTTTCATGTTTATCTTAAGTCGCATACCAAAATACAGCTGAGAATGAGCAATATTTAGCAGCCTAATTTTGGAAGTAAAAAAGTAGAATTTTGAGTGTGTTATTGAACTTACTATTAAAGAAACAAAGAGATTCATGTAATGGCTTGTTCTTAAAAATAGTTGTTCAATCAATGTTATATTTCGCAGTAATTTCCTTTTGCTTGATTTAACTGCTTTGTTGCATCATGTCATTAATGAATTCGTAAAATACAATTTCCAGTTTATTTATTTTTTAATGTTAATCATTTTTCCATTCTGTCCAACATGCTGCAAAAATATTCATTGCAATTCGATTAAAATGAATTTTTTTAGGATAGATATAAAGTAGTATTAGTTGCATTATTAACAGCAGCCTCAGTTTGGTATCAAGTGCTCTGTTTGGGGTTAGGTTGCTGAAAGGTAATGTTTTGGAGATCCATCTGACTTACACTAGACCACAGGCTTCTTTCAGAATGTCATAGTTACCAAGTTTTTCATTGTGTCCCTGGTAAATCACTGAACTTCCCAGTTTTGAATTTGTAGCCTTTAGTAAGAGAAGTGTTTCCTAACAATAAATAAGTGAAATTTAGTGAATAAATGAAACTTAGTGTGCAAATTACATTCTGCCATCATTGGGGATTTTCAGCATAATTTTTTTCTTATTAAATTTTATTTTATCTGAATTGCCTGAATCTACTATAAATATCTGTAGAACTTATGAAAATTCAGTCAATTTTTAATCCGTTTATAATTGTTTTTTATTTCGCATCAAAATATGGTGTAAAATAAAATTTGTCTACTGTACTCGGTATGAAAATGGAAGAAAATCATGAAGTTAACCAAGGAATAAAAATTTAAACTCTAATTAAATATTAATATATTTTACATCGCTCGCATTATAAATAATAGTTCGATAACCGGAATCATAAGGGGAATTTGGGAGTATGTTTTAAAGTGGTGTCACGGCTCTGTGCGATATCCTTCTGGAATCTCCCGGTTTTTCATATGACAGGTATGGAATGTTAATACACATTTAATGGTCTACTATTTCATTAATAAAACATAGTTTCCTAATCCTGCTGCCTTCATATTTGATCCAGACTAAAACACTTCTTCCTCCGTGATTGCTTGTCGAACGCAACTTTTTTTGTTGAAAAAGAGTGCATTTTTATTCCAGATTATGTTCCATTATCGGACTTACTGGTTTTAAACTCTCTAAAATTTTGATGAAAATACGCTATATTAATTTTAAAACATTAAAAATGCATAAATTTATAATCGGGGCACTTAAGAAAAAAATTTAAGACATGGCTTCCAGTACGCCTTCCACAGTCACAAACGGCTTAAGCAGAATTAAATTGCTAAGCAACAAGACCTGTCTAATGAGTCCAAAAGTGCTGTAAGGGATTTGGTTAACCTTCTGAGCAAGTGAACATGCCTTTAAATTTTGAAACTTAACCTTTATCAATAGTATGCGATGTAATCATATCGCAAGGCGTCTTCCCAAAGCATCCCACAAATGTTCTGTGGGAATTATATCGAGGAAGTATGCTGGCCAGTCTATTCCAGTGATATCTTCAGTAGCTTCTGAATAGCAGGGGTCCGGTGTGGACGTGCATTGTTATCCGCAAAAACGAAAGTCTGCTGCAATGGCACCTCGGAACAGACGTACATGGGAAGAATCACCTCCTGACAATAGCGATTTCCAGTTACAGAACCTTTCTCGAAAACGTGGAGCTCTGTCCTCCCGTTCAGCATAATGCCTCCCCAGACGAAAACTCCAGAACCACCGTAACGGTTTCTTTCCGTGAAACGGTGTCCCGACCTCTCCAAATCAACTGGGGTTGAGAATCGCCTGTAGCCTGTACGACTTTCATCCGTAAAGAAGACACTACTCCATTGATGAGATGTCCAGTTTTGTGCTCCTTGCACCACTTTAAACGGTGGCGCCGATGGCCAACTTTCAAAGGGATGCAGCGTTTAGGACGGCGGGCGAATAGAACCGCCGTCCTGAACGCTGAAGGCGTCAGGGCACAGTAAACTGCGACACTTGTCGCCCCGTTGCTGAGCTATGGCGCTTGCTGACTGGTTTCGGGCTCTTTTCTCCTGCAGGACTATATATCGGTCATCCATTGCAGTTGTTTTCCTGGGGCGGCCACCACCAACCTTTCTAACATCTGTACCCATGGTTTGGAAGGCTTTCCAAGCGCGCGAAACGACGCGTTTATTGATTCTGAACTCTTCAGCTACACTGGTCACACTACGACCCTCCTCCAGCTTTCCGATCATTTTTCCACGTGTGAAGTCATCCAGGTGATTTCTTCTAGCCGTTTTTCACGAAAGAACTCATTTTCCCTTGCAGCGAATGTCTTTAATTGCGTTTCCGTTCTTCCTTTTATTGTAGTATTGAGCGCTTCGACCGGACGCGTTTTCCGTACGCTCACCTCCCCTGTGACGTTTTGTTCCTGATATTTGCATGCGCATGACCGTTTAAGCAATTGCGTGTTCATTGTACTAATCGCAGGACCCCCCTTTTCTGGAATTTCATGGCTATCTGATTAAAATTGGCATTGTCGCCTAAATTTTGCACACCAGTGTATAACAGATAAACATAGTTAAGCTGAATCGGTAAGTTATACACAGCAGTGCATAACTAACTTCGAAAAAGTAATAAAGTATATGTTATCGGGAAAGTATTAAATGCCGGCATTCTTGCCTAGGCACTGCGGACTCTCTTTTGCAAAAAAAAAATCGAAGCACCATGAAGGAAGTGGTTGTTTTTTGATGAAAGTGAATATGTGTATAGCTCATACACAGATAATAAAATCATTAAAAAATCAAGGTCATAGTACCTGCTTACGGCTGACAGTCACCCACTAAGTGTTCAAATTAGTAGTTGGTCGAAACGCCCCTGGCAGCAATGCATGCTTGAATTCGTCGAGGCAAGGAGTGATATAGGTTCTTGATGTCATCCTGCGACACATTCTGCCAGGCATTCATCAGTTGTTGCTCCAGATCTACGATATTTTGTGGTGCCCGAATTAGGCGTCCTACCATGTCCCAGACATGCTCGATTGGTGAAAGGTCTGCTGACCTTGCTGGCCAAGGAAGAGTATCAACCGCACGGAAACAGTCCAGAAATATGCAAGCGGTATGTGGCCTGGCATTATCTTGTTGAAAAATGGCCCCAAGATGGCGTGCCATAAAGGGTAATGCAACCGGCAGCAGGATGGGTCACCATTTCGTTGAGCTGTTAGAGATATACGGAGGATGACCTGCTGTTATAAGAAATAGCGCCCTACACCATCACACCAGGGGTTATGCTGTATGCCTTTACAAAAATAAAAGGCTGATGGGACCACTAGTCCCGTTCTCTTCAGACACGAACACGGTGGTCATCTGCTTCAAGAGTGAACGGGATTCATTGCTGAACACTATACGATGCCAGTCTGATGGCAGCCATGATGATCGACTGCGACACCACTCCAGACGATTCCGCCGGTGTTTTGGGGTCAGAAAACGTCTTGAAGGCCTCTTTGAGCATAACCCCGCCTCAGACAAGCGCCGTGAGATGGTGGATGGTACCACGGGAGGTACAGACGTGGCTGTAATGCATTGAATATTCGGCAATGATACCGTTGGGTTGGTTCGGGCCTGGCGAACAATCATCCTACCTTTCCTCGCATTTGTGCTCCTTGGCCTTCATTTAGTCGGCAATTTCCTTCAAGCAACAATTGCTGCCAACAACTTTGCACAGCAGTGTCTGTAAGCTGCAGGTGGCGGCCTATTGCTCCGTATGACCACCCAGCTTCACGCAACCCTGCAATGCGACCACGTTCGAAAGTCGTTTAGTTGTCTGTAATGTCTTCGATATCGTCGTATGGCATGTTTAGTTGCTTCTTTACGGAATTACAATGGCAGCAACAAATAAAAGATAAATTTTCCGCCTCTGTTACTGGTTTTATACTTTGCGAATTGCGCACTAGAATTGCGCGCTATGATCGCAATTCCTGTTCATTTGCCTTGAAACTTTGATCATTTGGATGTTCGATTAAGAGGTTTTTGAATACAAAATTTAGTGCGAATCACAAAAGTCCTTCTTAGTGCTTCGATTTTTTTTTTTTTGCAAAGGAGTGTATAATGACGGACATGTTTAGGCAATGTATGAAATATGAAAATTATTACATACTTCCCTAGGCATTGTATATAATACCCAGGAATTCTATAGAATGACAAATGCTATTTAGGCGAAGTATGAAAAAATGTCCTGATAAAGCTGTTATACATGTTGCCGGCAAAGTATGAACTGCTACCATTGTATCGGAAAAAAATATGCCAATGTATTGCGCGAATCACCTCGCCCCTTGTCGACGTAAGGAATGGGAGCTCTTACAGTAGTTCCCAAAGAAGAAGTGGGAAATTGTTTTTCGAATTCATTTTCATTTTTTTTGCCTGGTATTTCCAGATTGATTTTAGAATTTATTTTACCTTCAATAGCATTTTCAGTTTTGAAAGAAAAGGCGTATAAAATATCCATTTCATCATCTTTACTAGCATGGCCACAGAAGCAGTAAATTTTTTATCGATATTTTTTGCATGCAAATGTATCACTCGTTTCCTTTAAACACACACAAAAGGTATCAGAAACGGAATGTGTGAAATATCGAATAAATTGAAATACACGTGACATTCGAAATGAATCGGAAATGTATTTTATGCCGGTTTCTCATTTAGCGTTGTATAGAGTGCCTAGGAAATGTATAAAATATGAATCGTTTCTTACACTGCCGGCTAGTTTTAGGCATTATATAGAATGCCACATTTCAAACTTTGCCGGTAACATATACATTATATACTATACTGAATTTTATACTGTGTTATAGGTAATGTGCTTTCGATTATCCGGGCTAATGCCGTGGAAGCAGGTTAAGAATAATCTAAACTACCAGTTTTCATGTATATATTGTTTATGTTTATTTCTGTAAAGAATCAGTAATTTTACTTTATTTTTGAGAATGTCTGAATATATTCTTGTGCAAAAGTCAGAGAATTTGTTCATTTTATCGAACTTCTGAAAATGGATTTTAATGAAATTTGGATGAACATACATTTATGACGAAGAAAGAGAGGTACCATTCAAAAGTCAGTTTATGTACGGATGCCCAGAGATGTCAAAACTACACGTTGTGATACAGAACTGGAAATCAGTAATATGGGGTAAGGTCCCCTCTCACAGCCAGACAGGTCGCGCAGCGTCAGCCATACTGGACAGTAGGCAGTTGAGGAGTTCCTGTGGCAGTCGATCCCACTTCTGCAGCAAGGCAGGTTTCAGAGATGGTTCTCGCAGGAGGCTGGAGAGAAGAAATTGCCCTCAGAAGAGCATTCAAGAGATGGTCTAAAGGCTTGAGGTCAGGAGATTTGGCTAGTCGATTTATGAGGCGAATATCATCTCTTTCCATCTAATCGTCGATCATCTGAGCCCTATGTGGACGAGCGTTGTCGTCCATTAACTGGAACGCAACTCCAACTGTGCCTCTGAAAAGTCGAAAACATAGCTCTAAAATCTCCTCTCTGTACCTCGTATCAGTCATAGAGCCTGTGTCATTGTACATCACACGCATGCATGGTTTTCAATTGTCCAACATGATGCCTGCCGAAGCCATTAGGCATTTACCACGTAATGATCCTTTTTCCTGATGAGACAGTGATAGTATCATGTTCCAGATTATCTCCAGATATAGGTATCCTGAGAAATAGTGCCCAAGCTGAATCTCGACTCATCTGTAAAAAGAACGGTACTTCACTGAAGTTCTAGTCCAAGGGGCATGTTGTCTGTACCATGCTAAATGCGTTGTCTTGTGTGCTCCAGTAAGAGGAGCGCAAACAGCGGTTTTTGTTGACCTTGAAACTTGAGTTTCAATTTCAACATACAGCTCACGTAAGAGCTGTGAACTGCAGCCGAACTGTGTCGCCGCTCGGAAAAAGCCAAATAGCAATCCTCATTCGTCGTTATGGATCTTGGTCGATTTTGTCCAATTTTTTTCGATATGGCTTCCGCACCCTTAAACTGTTTTCACAACTTGCAGACAACACTAAGCTTACATTGAGCTCTGTGACCACCTGCGCTTCTGATTTGCCTTCGTCCAATCTACCGACAATTCGCCATTTCATTCCGCCATCCGTACGTTCGTGGTTACTGATTTTATTTGATACCTTATAAAATTTACACAACTCTTGAAAGAAACATGGCTAATGTCGTGAAGGAGAAAGAGCACAGAACACACATGTCGGCGAAAACTCCTCATGCGCTAATATTCCCTCAACAATCACAGCTCCGCAGACACGCATATAAACGCTTACGTATTCGACTCGGAGTAATTAGTACCTTTAGTTCAAAGCTTTTCGTAAAAATAGACATAATTTGCTAATTCTTTTAATTTTGCACAGGAGGGCATTTGTCGAAGTGCTAATTTATCATTGTATTCGAATACCCTTTAACCAATGTAGAGTTTCCTCAGAAGTCAATACTTTTTCGGGGCTAATGTAATAGTCAGTATCTTCTTCGCTTGTTTTTTTTTTTTTTTTTTTT
>KK121883.1:9976-26830 GCA_000611955.2 Stegodyphus mimosarum | reverse complement strand
TCTTTTTTTTTTTTTTTTTTTTTCAGTATCTCTCTGCCTTTTTTTTTCTAGTGACATTTGAAACGATATCCTCATCACTCAAGTATTGAAAGCCGATCTCAGTCGAACTGCCATCGAACCATTCCCCGATGTTTTACCTATCGATATATTCGGAGACTGGCACACAGCTTCAGTGTCGACTTCTTCATAATTAGATAAAGCTCCAGTTTCTCTGTTAGGAAGAATCTCAATGATCGAAGCATGGCAAAGCATTGTTTTTACGCACTCATGTGCATAGCGTTGTGTGGGCACCGTCAGTGTTAAATAAAATAATATATGCTTTACACAATAATATACTGTCTTTTTCTTCTGCATACGAAAGTTAGGATTCTGGTACTTGATCTGCAAAATAGAAGTGAGATGCGATTTCTGTACTGTATAGTCGTGCATCCGTATTCACGGGTAAGTTTCGAGACCCGCAGTTATGCAAAAACATGGACCAAACACCATATTTATACACAGTATTGTGATATTCGTGTAGCGTATACAAATACGGCAAAACTTCATTGACAGATATGCATACTGAGATATTACTATAATTACATAAAATAATAAAATGTATAATAAAATGTACTGTACACAAGCATTATACGTTCATAGCTTACTCCCCCTCCTCCTTTTGGTTTTTGTTTTCGTGAACATATGAAAGTAATGTATTTTGATGTCCTAGCTGGTTTTGACAAAAAAATACAAAGAGAGGGAAAAAAATCACTGTATCTAAACTTTAAGGCAACATGTAGGTTAAGTTCATGGAAAGCACAACAGGACTATTTGCCTAAGGGGAGGGAGGGCGTTTTAAGGGAAACTGGCTCGTATTCATGTTACACATGGGAAAGCCAAATATGTGAACAGCCAGAGTCGAACTCTCTGTATTCAGTGGCCGTCTCTACCGCTCGACCAATGATGGGGCACAGTATCAAAGAAAAATGCTGCACTTGTACCTTAGGTTTCTCACTGTCATCAAAACAATAAAAATTTTCTTTTTCTTCAAAATTAATACAGGAACAATGAAAAATATCGCGCAATTGTATTTGTACTCATACTGGGGGCTGCTATGAAGAAATGAATTGAGGGGCGCTTAAACTACTATATTTCGCCGTATTATAATCCGTTCTGTCTTGACCCTTGTTAGAAAACTAACAAACCAATTTTTCAAAAATACTTTTTGGTTGCCTGAAACCATGTTGAATGAGCCAACTCCTAACCACCAAAATGATTATTTTAGGTTATTTGAACATGACAAAGCACCCAAGAGGAATTACTCCTAAAGGTAAGGATGCCGTTGTGGATGACTTTCTAAGGAAACCGTCTCCTATTTACGTTACACTTGGAGAAAACCAACCCAATCGTCTGGGCTCGAACCCAAGCCGAACTACCAGCATTCAGCGGCTTTAACCACTCGGACATTGGTGAGGCTAACCAGAGTGATATCGGGGTTCCAGGTTATCAGTAACCGCCTTGGCCAAGACGACGTCCGCGGTTAATCAGAAGAAAGCTAAATAACGCATATTATAATTAACAAAAAAATACTCTTAACAATTAACTTGTGCTTTCAAGCAGCTTAATCTGAAGATTTAGTTAATTTAGTTACGTTTATTGAAGATTTAGTTAATTTAGTTACGTTTATATCAGATTTAAAAATAACAAGAAAAAATTTTTTTTGTTTGCTATACACTTGCACTTCGATAGAAGTCAGTGTGAAGCGGAAAATTAATATCTATATACTTGACTTATTCTTACGATTCAACAAATGATTGTAGACTTGTTTATATGTTTGAGATAACATATTAATAATTATAAAAACTAATATTATGACATCATTTGCCATCATTGCTCTTATCTCACGTTATTTTAATTTTTCGTTAGACAGTTGTTGTGGTATAATATTTAATATTGTTGGCAGCACTAAAATTATATTACATGGAATGGCAACATTCATTGTTAGTTTAAATATTGTTCTTACAATGTAACAATTGTTTTATGTGCTGTTTTAGTTGATTAAAGCTTCATTTGAGCTGCTTAAGGAAAGTGATTTATTATATTTACAACAATTTAATCAACTAAAACTAATTTATACTTTATTTTCTATGCAAAATGGAAAACCTTTTGAAACCAGAAAGATTTGATGTTGTCCCTGTCTGTGTTGGAGCAGAATCTAAATGGAAACACTGGAAAAGAACTTTTTCAAATTTTCTCACACAAGTGAAGGAGGCAACTGGAGAAAGAAAACTACAGTTGTTATGCAATTTCGTATCTGCAAGTGTTTATCAATATATCAATGATTCACAATCCTATGATAATGCAATGAATGTTCTGGATTCATTGCACATTACTAAAAGAAATGAAATATTTGCCCGGCACTGTTTAGCATCCAGATTTCAACAAACGGGTGAGTCTGTAAATGAACATTTACAAATATTAAAACAGTTGAGCAAGGATTGTGAATTTAAGTCTGTTACTGCAGAAGAAAATAAACATGAGTATATTAGAGATGCGTTCATCCGAGGTTTGAAGAATCCACGCATTCGAGAACGGTTATTAGAAAATGCCAGTATTTCGTTAGAAAAAGCTTATGATCAAGCTAGAGCCTTAGAACTTGCTGAACATCATTCTGCCTCATATTTAATATCTTCCTCAGCACCGGTAGCTGCCGTTGAACAGTGTGAGAACAAAAATGAAGATAGTGAACAATTGGAAGTAGTTGCTCCTATTCGATCCAGAAAATGTTTCTTTTGTGGGAGAGACCTTCATTTACGAAGTATTTGCCCAGCTAAGGATGCAATATGTCGAAGATGTGGTAAAAAGGGCCATTACCAAAAGGTATGCAAATCCAAACTTGTACGCAATACTACTAATTCCTCAGCAGCAGTTTATACACTAGCATCAGCTTCAATGCTTCCTCACTGTCTTGAAAGGTCAATAACTAAAGTCCTAGTAAATGGAATTCAGCTGAATGCTCTAATTGATACCGGTAGCTCACTAAGTTTTATAAATCAGCGTTATGTAAAAAGATGTCGAATTAAAGTAAAACCATATTTTGGTAGAATAACCATGGCTAACTCTTCTCTAAGCTCAGATATTACAGGCTGTTCTTTAGTTAATATCAAATTGCAAACCCATGTATACACTGATGTAGAGGTATTAATTATGAAAAACCTCTGTGCAGACTTTCTTATCGGACATGATTTATTAAAAGATCATTCTTCTGTTGAGATAGAATTTAAAGGTGACAGACCACCTCTTAGAATTTGTTCATTAGCAACTGCTCTGGTAGCCCCTGTGTCATTGTTCTCTAATTTAACGCCTGATTGTAGACCTATTGTTACAAAGTCAAGACGCCAAACTGAAGAAGATAGAACATTCATAGCTACAGAAGTATGTAAATTACTTAAAGAAGGTGTAATTGAACCAAGTAATTCTCCTTGGCGTGCGCAAGCTTTTGTTGTGAAAGGAGAACATCATAGACCCAGAATGGTAATAGATTATTCGCAGACAATAAACAAATTTACTATGCTTGATGCTTACCCTCTTCCCAAAATTGAAGAGCTGATTTCAAAAGTATCAAAATATAAAATATTTAGTACAATTGATCTCAGAAGTGCTTATCATCAGGTTCCTATCAAAGAATCAGAGAAACACTACACAGCGTTTGAAGCTGATGGTAAACTCTATCAATTTCTACGTGTTCCATTTGGTGTAACAAATGGAGTTGCTTCTTTCCAAAGAACAATTGATGAAATAATTTCAAGTGAAGAATTAACAGGAACCTTTCCCTACCTTGATGATGTAACTATATGCGGCAAGAATGAAGCTGAGCATAATAATAACTTGGAGAGGTTTATGGCTGCTGCTAAGAAGTATAACCTAACCCTGAATGAGGAAAAATGCACATTTTTCACGAAATCTGTAAAATTGTTGGGCTATTCTATAGCTAATAATATAATAAAACCTGATCCTGATAGACTGAAACCACTAATGGATTTACCGATTCCTAAAGATGTAGGATCTCTACAAAGAGCACTGGGAATGTTTGCTCATTATTGCCGTTGGATTCCCAATTTTTCTGAAAAGATTCGCCCTCTTTTGATTAGAGGACCTTTTCCCCTTAGTAAAGATGCAGAGAAAGCCTTCAGTTCCCTTAAGAGAGATATATCCAATGCTTCTTTAGCTGCAATTGAGGATAATATACCATTCAGAGTTGAAACTGACGCTTCTGAATTTGCAATAGGAGCAACCCTGAGTCAAGCTGGTCGTCCTATAGCTTTTTTCTCTAGAACACTAAACTCTTCCGAACGAAAACATTCTTCTATTGAAAAAGAAGCATATGCTATTGTTGAATCTTTACGAAACTGGAGACACTATTTAATTGGAAGACACTTCGAAGTTTTTACTGATCAAAGATCCGTGGCATTTATGTTTGATCAACAGCACTCCAGTAAAATTAAAAATGAGAAAATTATGCGTTGGCGATTAGAGCTTGCTTGTTTCAAATTTGATATTATATATCGCCCTGGGAATAAAAATGAAATTGCAGACACTTTATCAAGAATAAATGCAGCTATAAAACCACAAATAGATCTAAAGGCACTACATGATGAACTTTGTCATCCCGGAATTACTCGAATGTATCACTGGATAAGATCTAAAAATTTGCCTTTCTCACTAGAAGAAATTAGAAGAACTGTTAATTCATGTGTATGCTGCAGTGAATTAAAACCTCGTTTCTGTAGATCTGAAGGACACTCAATTAAAGCAACTTCACCTTTTGAAAGACTAAATCTAGATTTCAAAGGTCCTTTGCCAACGGCTTCCAGAAACCGTTTCCTTCTTACTATTGTGGACGAGTTTTCAAGATTTCCGTTTGCAATACCTTGCCCCGATATGTCATCTGCTACTGTTATTGCTCACCTGAAAAATATTTTGTCAATTTTTGGGATGCCAGCCTACATACATTGACAGAGGATTCCGATATGTCATCTGCTACTGTTATTGCTCACCTGAAAAATATTTTCTCAATTTTTGGGATGCCAGCCTACATACATTCTGACAGAGGATCTTCATTTATGTCTCGTGAATTAAAATGCTTCTTAACTTCGCTTGGTATAGCAACAAGTCGCACAACTGCATATAATCCTCAAGGGAATGGCCAAGTAGAGAGGTATAATGGAATCATATGGAAAACCATCCAGCTGGCATTAAAATCAAAGAACATGGCTATCGAACATTGGGAAAGCGTTCTGCAACCTGTTTTGCATTCGATTCGGTCACTCTTATGTACAGCAACAAATGACACACCACATGAACGGATGTTCATCCATGCTAGAAGATCATATAATGGACGTTCTTTACCTACATGGTTGACACAACCCGGAACAGTATTAATGAAGAACCATACACGAGCTAATAAATATGAGCCTATTGTACAGGAAGTGGAGCTCATTGAAGCTAACACACATTACGCTTGCGTTAAACTTCCAGATGGTCGTGAAACCAACGTTTCAATACGATATTTAGCACCCAGAGGAGATACTCTCATAAGCCCATGATATCGGGTTGGATGAAAATCAACAACTTTCAGATTCTTTTACTCAACAGAGGGAAGGTCTGGCCACTGAAGCTTCTGAATCCGTATCGAAAACTGTAAGAACATCGACAGAAGAGGATCCCCAAGGCAGTGATTTATCATGCCCTAGCAGACAAGAGGATTTTGAAAATACTTCAAATGATAACTTGCATGAGAGTGAATCCTTGCGTCCGAAAAGGCAGAGACGTCAGCCTTCTTATCTGGCAGACTATGTAACTTATTAATAATCTTTGGGAGGGGTGAATGTGGTATAATATTTAATATTGTTGGCAGCATTAAAATTATATTACATGGAATGGCAACAGTCATTGTTAGTTTAAATATTGTTCTTACAATGTAACAATTGTTTTATGTGCTGTTTTAGTTGATTAAAGCTTCATTTGAGCTGCTTAAGGAAAGTGATTTATTATATTTACAACAGTTGTGTTTTACATTGATGATTTGTGAATCACTCCGCATTTAGCAAACTTTTTTAAGACAGGGTTCGGTTAATCATGCTGGGTGGTTATTGGTTATCTGAATATGGGAAAGGACGGGAGGGATGCCTTCGTGGAGAACTTTCAAAGGGAAGTTGGTTCGCATTCACATTGCACTTGAGGAATGCAAACCTTACAGCTAGACCGCTCGCCTGGGATGAATTACTAATATTCAGCTTTTTTTAACCGCTTGGCCAATGACGGAGGTTCCGGTTAATCAGAAATTGATTGTATATCGTTTTGAAAATAAATAATCTCTTTTTTTTCTTTTCTTTTCCTATCTGATACGAACAATCTTCCACACTGTGGTCTATCATATTTTGCTTCTTTGTAAGGCATTAAGATGTTTTTATTCAACAATTTTAAATATAAATTTGGGGAACTTAATTTGGGGTTTTTTGATCGTCCACTAAGCAGCATATTTTGGTTTCTATTCCTCTGTGAATTCCAATCAATTAACAATTGCATTTTTAATACAAGGTCTTCTGGCAAACTGAAATCACTTTCAAAGATTTATAATGGTTATTAAGCCTCGTTATGAGCTTGCATTACGTTTTAACTTCTTTTGTATTACTCGTCTTTCTTACCATGCGACTGCCTGTAAAAAGTGTGCAGGTGCTTCTGAACTAAAATAGAACATGTCAGCTTAAAATAGAATATGTCTTACTGTTCAGGAACAATGTCAGTATATACGCTGTAAAAATGGTTTACTGCACATATAAATATTAGTAACATGTAAGTTAAGCGATATTTTGATGACTACTTGCAATTTTCAATTAAAAAATTGAGAAATATATAAATCCAAAACTATTGTTTTGGTGCCAAACCTTTGCCTAATCTGCAATAGCTACGGCATAGAAGCCGATTAAACGTATTGCGCAGGTGTCTGGTATGTACACTGTGTGCATTTTTTGACTTGCTGAAGCGTGTAAAAGGAAAGTTATATTTCTCAATGGTAAGCACAGTAATTAGAGATATTTAGTAAACCTTGTTCCACACTGCAGACAAAGAAATGTTTAGATAATTCCATATAGAAACGTTTAGATAATTCACATAAGCTAGAATAATTGGGAAGCTGTAAGGAAAGCACAGTTTGAGGAATGTAGCAAAGCGTGCAAAATTTAGGGAACAGCTGTTTTTTAAGGTTACAAGTTGAAAACTGAATGCAAATGCCAATGGCGAATTATATAACTGGGTCTTCAGCGGAAAGCATCACATATTCATATTATGAAATTGTAACATCAGGAGGAATACCATAGCGCATAAACGATAAAAGCTGAAATTCAGGAATTTTGTTCAAGTTTCCCAATGGTGAGCACAGTAATTACAGATATTTACTGAGCTTTGTACCATGCTGCAGGCAAAGCAGTGATCAGTAGGAAACGTGTAGAAGACTTCATAAAAGATAAAATAATTAGTAAGCTGAAGAAAAAGCATAGCTTGAAGAATGTGGGTGAAGAATTCAATATTGCCCCTATCATTGCAGGTGTGGAGGCTTTCAGAATGATATATTTAGGAGTACAGTTGTTCGAAGGACTGTTTGTCATCCCCCACAAATAGCAATGCCTAATGATGAGAGTTTTACAGTTGGAGAGAGGCCGATAATGGAAGATGTTACAAATCAGCTGCAATGGAAGCCAGCAGTGAGAAGTACATATCACGGTTTATTTTGGTTAGATGACTTCACGGAGATGGTCTGGTTTCCCTGTAGCTAATATATGTGGTACTGGAATCCAGCAGTGAGAATCATATATCGCGGTTTATTTTGGTTAGATGACTCCACGGAGATCGCCTGTTTTCCCGGTAACTAATACATTTAATAGTGGAAACTAGCAGTGAGAATCACATATCGGGGTTCATTTTGGTTAGATGACTCCACGGAGGTGGTCTGTTTTCCCGGTAGCTAATACATGCGGTGTGTCTTCAACACTTGTTTATCGGCATCACCGCTTACTATGGTATGAAGAATTCCAGGTCTGGGAAAGTACATCAGGTATTGGAGGAATTCGACAGAACCGATACTTTAAGTTTGGCGAACAGGTTATTAAAACTAAATTATATAACATACATTGAGACAATACATCGCTACTCTCAATATTTTATCTTGTCTTGCTACTCTTTTATCTTTTATTTAGGCAGCGAATCTGTTCTTAAGATTTCTGAATGCCACCTCTGGCAGTGGGATAAGGTATCCTATACAGAAGGGAGTAGAAATCAGGATTTCCAGTGATTCTGGACCAGCTCATCTGGCAAGAGATGTGCACTCGATATCACCTCGCAACAAGATTGATATTGATTTAACGGTCAGTGTATTCTTGTTTAGAAAGGCACTGTGCTAAATGGAAGTACGAACGGGCAGATAACAAAGTAAGTACTATAACTGCTTACCTCTTTTATAATGAATGAATCCTATTTCATGTGTGAATATTCTGAGGTGCTACAGGCCCTGACGTAGCACTACATGGCAGCTGTCGGAAAGCTTGACATATATTCACTTAATTGTTCCCTTAATCTTGATATTGCTAAATACATGGGAAATACTTTGCAGCCCAGCTTTTGGCAGTTAAAAGAAATGCTGACAAATGAAGGGGGGGGGCTACCTCACAAAGTTACCACTGGCCTAAATATGCACAAGTGGTGCAGAAGTTACACTATCATTCCAAGTGGTATCATTTATTATATTTATTTCATCTTCGTGCGTATCATTTCCAATGTAAGTTTTTATGAATAGAGTTAGTGCATTTTATATTTACTTTGTGCATTTAGTATTTTGTATTACTTCAATATCACCTGAGATACTTTTTATTTTGTTTTTTCTCACATCCAGGCGATTTAAATTTAAAGCTATAAGTTAGTTCTATAAATTATGAGTTCCTTAAGTTTTCTACACTACTTCAGTGATCAAAGTTTGCCATGTAACGAGCTGAAATGTTATATTCTCTGGGCTACAATGAAAGTAATTATTGCAGCTTATATCCTGACAAAGTAAATATACAAGTAAAAACTGAGAAGCATTTATTTATTTCTAATGTAGAACTTTGGTGACAAACTATAAATTGGCCCTTGTAAAATAAAATGGAAGTAAGATATACTACATGCTGTTTGAAGAAGATACATACAAGCTTTATTTCCTTAAAAATTAATTATAGACGTGTATTTACGAAATTTCTCAAAGGCAGAGAATTTTATGGAAACAGTTTCAGTACTGGGAATAAGAGTGTTCCGTAAATATAAAATCCGATTTCTTATGTGCTCAATGCAGAAGGTGAAATCTGATTTCTCATTCTACACTGAGCACCGAGTAAATGTTTCATTGCACTTTAATAAACTGAATACATTAGAACCTCGATTATCTGAGGTAACTGAGACAACACCTCGATAACTGAAAACTCGGTAAATAGAGACTAAATTTTTCATCATATAAATTTTCCTTTCTACAAGATTTTCAGAAATTTTAAAACTAAATGCATAAATACTGACCTAAACATTTCAAAAAACTCTTTTGCGGTCTGCAAAATTTATTTCCCACAGTTATACAAATAATTCATAAAAGATTTTATTTCGTGAGAAAAATATTCATAAAAAATTGTATAAAGTTTGGTATGTTGTGCAGTCATCTGCTAGAGTTCAAACTCTTAGTAGAAGTTAAGGGAATTTTTGCGAAGTCTAAAATATAAACTGAGGCATGAGAAGGATGCAGAAGAAATATTCATAAAAAATTGTATAAAGTTTGGTATGTTGTGCAGTCATCTGCTAGAGTTCAAACTCTTAGTAGAAGTTAAGGGAATTTTTGCGAAGTCTAAAATATAAACTGAGGCATGAGAAGGATGCAGAAGACCCTTTTATTGAAAACTAAGAAGAACAGAAGGCACACGTGATGCTTGCATTCCTGGTGCTTTCAATCTCAGCCAGCACTTAATGGCGAAATAACTTAAATTAACAAATCAATTTAACTCGAAGTTGGCTGAATTTAACTGGCGTGGAGATCGAACATCGACAAATACAATGCAAGCCGAAGACTAGAAATCTTATCACAGCTAGCAGTTTTACTGGAGGCTCATTTGAGTGGAACTACTTCATCCCACTTTGAAAAATAATCCGCGATAACGAGTAAATACCTGTTCTTGTTTATTTCACTACATGGATATGACCCTAATAAATCAGTTCCTATTAATTCATTTCGGAAAATGGCTTTTATGCTATTTAGGTACCTGGTCGAGCAATAATCAACATTCGTAACTAATTGGCAAATATGGCGCGACTTGACATACTCTGTAAAAAATTGTGTTGCTGTGGGAAATAAACAGCTTCATTTTTCTTATGCCAAGATGGCCTGAAATTGGCGCATCATGCAATTCCTGCAAAATACTCAACCTTCAATTGGCTAGGATAACCGGACTTAATTCGTTATCTTCATTTGTTGCTTTTGCATTTTGAGTTCATTCTCCTCGTCATCTAAATCTATTCTCGATACAACGTCGACGGCGAAGTTCTTTTGCTGAGTTTGCTAAATTATTAAATTATATTCTTGCAGTTTAAGGGCCCATCTAATAAGTCTTATCGATAAATTTTTCTTGGATTTTTTTTTCAAACAGCTCAAGGGGACATGATCTGAGTAAATTGTAAACGTCTTCCCAAAATACACTCGGAATTTCTGAATCGCTAAAAGATTGCTAACATTTCGCCTTCTGTAGCCGTATAATTCCTCTGAGTTGGAATACTTACCGAACTAAGTTACAGGCTGTCCTGTTTTTGCTTAAGCATGGCGCCAACAGCATAATCTGATGCAACTGCGGCAATTTTTCAGTACCCGTCGTCTTCAGGAAATTTCAAAATTGGCCTTTGAATTAACGCCGTTTAAAATTTTTTGAACGCTGCGTTAGTTTTGGCCGACCAAGTAAATCTGGTTTTCTTCCGTTTTTATTTTAACAGCGACTCTTCTATCTTTAAAAAGTGTTTGGTAAAAGTCCTGCACAGAAACACAAGCCCGATTTGCTGTATTTGGTGGCGTTTAATTTTGTATTGCAACTATTTTGGAATTCTCTGTCTCAGTTCCTCTCTGAGATATCTTATAGCCTAAGTAACGAAGTTCCTTGGTCTCAAATTTGTATACTGATGCATTTATTTTTATCCCTGCTCCGTTTAGAAGCGAAGGCAACTTCGTGCAAATCCCGAATATGTTCATCTGTAGTCTCACTAATTACAGTTATATCATCTAAGTAAAAAAGAATACGCTTCCGGAGAACAGGTCTTAGTATCGCATGCATCGCTCTTTGAAACTTGGCGGGGACTCCGCATATGTGACTTTGTAATAATTGCGGTTTTTGACACATCCTCTGGTTTTAACACATATTTGAAAATATCCAGAGGTAGATCTAGTGTCGCCATGTAATTTGTTGATTTAATCCTTTTTGTTATTTCCTCAATTATGGTTAATGGATAAACAGGATATTTAGTAAAGCTGTTTAATTTTCGGTAATCCAGTGCAAAGCGGCTATGACTTATGGTCCGTTGGTGGGAGATTATTCTTTCTACAGCATAATACTACGGGGCTGGTGTAAGGGCTACTTATGGGAATAGTGATCTTATTTTGAAGCATTTCCTTGATGCCAATAATTTCTTCATTCATTCGGTCATATCGTTGGACTTTGCTCTGCAGAAGGGGAAGGGGAAATTCCTGTGTCTATGCTGTGGTTTATAAATTGCATTAGACCAGGAGTATTATCGAATAATTTAGCCAAACCACTTACCAACTGTTCCCACTTGTGTTTCTCTTCAACCTTCAGGTGTTTGAGCTCGATGGCCAGAGGATGCGTTTCTGTCTCTTCTACTTCATCCATACTCAGCTGCATTATGGCTGCTTGAAAATTAATTTTAGCCCCAGCCGCCTTTAAAAATCCACCCCCAAAATTACTGGAGCTTGCAGATTTTTCACAATTAATAAAATTTTCTGCTTCTCATTTTTATTTCAACGCGCAATGTAACTTTTCCTACACTTGTACACTGCTTGCCTAGGGCGGCGATGACTTGTGCTCATTCAACCCCAAACATTCTATTCTGCTTAAAATATTTTCGAAAAAAATTTTCGACAAAAAAACTGCTTTGAGCCCCTATATCCAATAGTGCACCAGGTGGAAATTATTTAAGAATATTTGGATTACATACAGAGCCAATTTTTTTATGACTACCGTATTTAATTGAATTCTAGAGGGATTTTCTTACTTTCGGGATAACTATACTCTCTTACCTTCAGTACCCCTTATTAGTTTAAATTCTGATTGCCTCCTTCCCCCTGTTTTCTCTTTTGTGATATTTCTCGGCGATAGCCATTCGCGGTTGAAACTTTCTTTCTACTTTAAAAACGTTTATTACTGTCAAACTGTGGCCTTCCTTGTGCTATATTCCTATAAAACTCTCCGTCCAACCTCTGGCTATATCCTGATATACGCGTACTTTCTGAAAACCTTCAACTTTCAAACTCCACCGGCCCACCAGTTGCCGCGCGGTAAAGTCGCTAAACACTGCTAGTTCCGACCTGGGTCCCATTCCAGGTGAGCGGGCTGGCTACATGGGCGTTTTCGTGGTTTTCCCCTTGTGCAACGTGTTTACGAGCTAGTTTCCCTTAGAAAATGATCCACGAAGGGATCCCTCCACTTAGGCAAATAACCCTTGCTATCTTTGCCATAATTAAATAAACCAAAACCAAACCAAACTCGACCGCGAGCTCAAATAATCTCTCATGCGCGCTCGGGTTTCTCCATTAAAAAAATCCTGGATTTGCTGTAATAACTTAGGTAGTATAATTTGGAAGATTTCCGCATCGGGCTTTTTCCTATGCAATAAATTTATCAATTGCATTTTTTTAATGACAGTTCTTTAAATAGTTCCTATTCTTTGAACAGTTCTTCGAACTTAATCTGATATTTGCTAAACAATTCAACTTTCAATTTCGCCCCATCTTTCACTACGCATAAAACATTTACCGGGGCGGTTTTAGATACTTCGAGGTTATAGGTCTCGCTGCCTGGTTCTCCTAATAAAAATTTATCGATACTTTTGTACCAGCTCAGTGTCTATCCTCTAAGTGCCGGGGTAGTTATGTATTTCTCCATCTGGGTAAAGCTGGAAATGCGAAGCCAGTTGTTCCAAAAATGTGATTCTCTTCAAACTTTTCGCATCAAAGATAACTGCGAGTTTCATCGACTCTAGTATCGTGTCTATGATGTATCCAAATCCCTCCAAGCGACTCAATGGTGCCAGTGGAGTATGCGATGTTGAGGGGACCAGACTAAACTATGCATTTTCTTGAGATATGATCCTTACTTTTGTTCAGGCGTTTGGTGTGTTTTGCAGTCATCTAATAACGTCCAAATTCTTGGCCGACGTTAAGCGAATTATCGCTAAGTCTAAAATAACACTTGAGCCTTGAGAAATGTGTAAAATATACTTTTATTTAAAACTAAGAAGAACAGAAGGCACTCCTGGTGCTTACAAGTTCAGCTAGCACTTATGGTTATATAACTTAAAGTAACAGTCTTAAAACTGAATTTAAGTAAACTAGCAGCCAAGGCTATACAAATCAGTTTAACGCAAATTTGGCTCAACCAGTGTGGAATTTCAAGAGCTTCAATATTGGCGATTATAATGCAAGGCTGAAGACTACAAATCTTATCTCAGCTAGCAACCAAGTAACGTGACCTCGGGAGGCACAACACATTTTATCTTACAAACTAAATACCTCATATTATAAACACATGAACTAATTTGCATTCTGGCATGAAAAGGGAAGGAAGAAATGACAGTAAAGGTCTAAATCATACATTAAATGTTTAATTAATACAAAGAAACTCTACAACTGGAATAAACAAACTCTATTAAAATTTTTGCAACTTGTGAAATTTTGTCAAGTTTCTTATTTTCATTTTTATGAGATATTAATTTTAAAAAATCTGTTTTTTGGGGGGGATCTATTATCCTTTTTCCTGTAACTCTATCAGCATCCGCACGATTACGCCACATTTTTATCAACAGAATCCAGCAAAGAAGGAGCAGATGCATATTTTTAAAGCAGGTTGAATAAAACGTGCTGTAAAAATTGAAGAGCTTGAGCACGGTTAATTTGCGCCCTGTCCGTGTCTTTTTCATCGTCATCCTTGAGGATGACCATTGCAGTTTTTACTGCTCTCCAGATCTGCGTTACGAAATTTCTTTGCCAATCAAATCTTAAAAATCATCTTGATACTTGGAAAACTTCTACATTTATTCATCCCAAAGCATCATCCCGAGCGATGTCTTCGCATCCTTTTACGCTTTGAAACATAGTTACGAATTCATTGTCAGCGGGTGTCTGATTGTTAGTGTTGTTTTGGTCTTTACACATATGAACCATAATTTTTACCTTAAGGCACTATAGGAAGGCTATTAAATGACATATCACTGATCAGAAAGACCAAACGATCAATCGCTGACAAAAATTCGTGAATGATATAGATTTTTGTTTTACCCTTTGTAATGTTCCTTCATTTTCCCAATCAGTTCTTAAATTTGATTGCCGGCTCGGTTAATAGAGACTTGGATTAATACAGACCCGGTTAACAGAGTTCCTATTGTAGAAAAATATTTGGTACATTTAAAGCAAAATTTCTTGGAGATAATTCGAGAACAGATTTATTAATGTGGATCATTTTTCAATGTAAACGCGAAACAAATTCATATGAATTTTCGCTAGATTTAGAGAGAAGTACAACTATTATTTGTGACGCAATTAATAGCTCCTTGTCAGCTAACACAAACAGTCGTTGTTATCTTTTTATGTAGTCGACAAAGCTCTTAACTGCTAATATTTCGAAGAATTTTACATGTAAATGTTGCTTAATCGAATAGTTCATAATGAACATTTTATTAGTATGACAGTTTGCTATATGAGGGCAAAATAGAATATTAAAATTGTAGTGACATTAGGTATTTTTTTAAACCAAGAGAGATGAAAAACGAGCAGCGCCTTCGCCGGGACTCGAACCACGGACGTCTGGAATACGCATCCAGCGTGCTGACCACTACACTACGAACGCATGCGAAGAAGGCGAGAGACATTATAAACTGTGTATCAATATAGACAATCTATTCCCTAACGTCCCCATATTCAAATAATCTATTTATTTCCAGATCTTAGAATGCTCTTATAAAATTCTATATTTTAATTAGAGAAACTTTGTTAATCGAAATACATGCATATGAATATTTAAGGAAATAAAGCCTCATACAATTACAATAATTATGCAATAATCGGCTCAATGTAGTTAATAGTTATTTTATTGAGTTCTTAATTCTTCATATTTATTGTGCTTTTCATTTTAAGGAATTGCTACTTTACTGTTTTTCATGAAGGCGCCCAATAAAGGTTATTAAGTTAATAAAAAATATTTAAATCCGCAGATATATCCTTTGCCAAACAGAACATTTTGTCTCCTTGATTCATAATTTCTACGTTTGTTTTATTTTTTTAAGTTTGCATAATTTTGTTTTGTAACTATTAAATTTAATTAGTGTAATTATATTTTATTGTTATCAGTATTATTGCGAAAGAAAATATGCAGGTGTTAGACTAAATACGAAAACACCCTGTAAAACAAAAATTACAAAATGAAAATCGTTTTCTATTTGAAAATGTAAATGGTGTCTCAGTTGTTTATATTTCTTGCGAAGTAAAAAAAAAGTCAAACTAATAGGAAATCACGAGTTTTTAAATATTGGTCTGTGCTGTTGCAAGCCGGTATGTCCGAGCCTGCAAAGGTCAAAGGCAGAAAATTATTGAAGCCTATATGGTAGAGGGCGAGTAACCAAAACAGCAGATTTATTTGGTGTATAACAAGATATTATATTCTGTATTATGACTTCATATTGTGCTTCTTGTAAAACATCATCTGATGAACATTAGCCTGGACGGAAGTGTGATCCAGGCTAATGTTCATCAGATGAAGGGGACAGAAGTGTGATCCGTCTAGTGCTTATCTGATTCTGTGGCTCAATGAAAGTAATAGAATGATATGGACATCATGGAAGATTGTGGCTCTCCCTTTCCCAAGAAAAGCCACTTCAAAATTAATTGCTGAATTGAATAACGCGCTTCTAAAGCCTATCACTTCGAAAAAAGAGGACTTTACAAGTAGTGAATTATTAAGTGGTGGAGCTACATTACACAAACCACTGATTTAGGAAGTTAATGATAGAAGAAAGAAAGAGTAGTACAGTCAAATACCAAAAATCCGCCGACCTGAAATCCGCCAACTCCTGAAATCCACATTGTCTCTCAAAATATAAACATTGCATTTATAGGTTCCAGAAACCGCAGAATGGAGAATGAAATACCGAAGAAAAAATATTTATCCAATAATGATGTCATAATTACCGAATAGTAATGATTCTGTGTTAGTAGTAGAGAAAAGATCTTAGCCCAGAA
The DNA here is from genome assembly GCA_000611955.2 of Stegodyphus mimosarum. Taxonomy (NCBI): domain Eukaryota; kingdom Metazoa; phylum Arthropoda; class Arachnida; order Araneae; family Eresidae; genus Stegodyphus; species Stegodyphus mimosarum. The sequence continues at coordinate 10,272 of KK121883.1, read as the reverse complement.
GAGGTTTTTAGTATGGATGATATGTTCAGATGAGCCAACACTGGCATATCAGATAACCGATGATGAAATCATTGGCTCTGTTTTGAAGTCGCCACAGCAAGAAAACGATTCTGACACCGACACAGATAATGAATTTGATAGGAGTGAGAAAATTATCTTTTAATGAGGGTTTGGAACATGGTGAAAAATACCTAAAACATTTAGAACAACAGAGCTGTGTCACAGAGCAAGAGATTATGACCCTGTAGAATTCACAAAAGAAAAAAAAAAAAAAAAAAAAAAAAAAAAATTATTCT
>KK121882.1:5226-18430 GCA_000611955.2 Stegodyphus mimosarum | reverse complement strand
AACATGAAGCAAATCTAATTACAATTCTAAATAAAGAGCCAAATAAATGTGAAATTCGTAACACTATATATATATAATTGTATAATTATGAAGAATTCTTTTTGAGTTAAAATATCACAAATAATGTCACAAGTTGCATTATAGAAATATCAAATGAAATTATACAAACATATTTTCAGAATACGTGCTAGTAAGATCTTACTTTTCTTCATAGATCTTCATGGATCTGATTAAAAGTTAATTAATGTTAATAATAAATTTCATAATACATTAAATACAAACAAATTTCGTCTCATTTAAATTTGTGTTTCAACTAGCACTGGAAATGAGTTAATCATATTCTTATAAGCCTTGGCACTGACTATTATGAAAGCATTATTATGGATCATCAGGATTACTATGCAGCGTTCATTACTCATAAAATAATAAAAATATTTTAAATTTATATTTATATACTCTCTTATGTATACATGTATGTTCATATATTTTAAACGTATGTATTCTAATGCTAATTTATCGCTGTGCAGAATTTCATGATTTATTTTTTATAGTTTTAGAAACAGCTAAAAAGTGCTTAAATTAAATCATATAACAAATTACGTGAATAATAAACCGAATAATGATTTAAAATATTATTTTTGATACAATAAAGTAAATTAATTTATATGATTTATTTCCATTTACCTATTTTCTGGTTAGCTTTTCTTGCTGACGCAAGGGATGCAATCCAGTTCGAGTGTCAAAATCTTATGAATGTTCGTAAGCAGCAAAATAAACGAATCATGTTCTTATTGACAGAGCGAAAATACTTTTCAAGTTTAGGAATATGATTTTTAATTGCTTCCATATATTTTCAAAATTTTTCTTCAACCTTCGTAGTGACTTTTTGAGGGAAAATGGCTCATATCTACCTATGATTTCACGGATAATGATCTGATTACAATGCTTTCTGAAATGACATCTGGAGGACAGTTTAATTCGCTTGTGTTTCATTAACGCACTTATTTGTGTTTCGGTAGATTTTCGGTTTTAAACGTATATTTTCATTTTCCGTAATTTTCTATTTTCTTGATTAAATTTTAGCCTGAAAAGGATGTTAGTCACGAATGGGATATTAGACTCGAAGCATTTTGCGTTGAATATTATTATTATATATTAGTATTAGGCATTTTGCGTTGAATATTATTATTATATATTAGTATTAGGCATTTTGCGTTGAATCACTATAAACGGCGTATACTTTTCAAACTGTTGCCACCAAATATTAAAGCCCAAAATTATATTTAGAGAAACTAAATAATGAAGAAGCTGCGTAAATGTATGCATGTTCCTCGAACTGTGAAAAAACAACGGTATCTAGAGCCATAAATTTTAAATAATTTAATCCTCTACTCGAACAGGGCAACTGGGAGATCGAATTTTGAACTTCGAATTTGTTTTCTTATCTATATTATATATTGTAAAACTTTAACGAATTTTCAATTAACAAACTCAACGATTACAAAGCAAGCAGTAGCAACACTGTACGGAAAAAAGCATTTTTATTTCCAGCGCGCAAGACTGTCTATTGGAAATTTTAAAGGTATGATGTTTTTAAATATTTTGAGATTTTGCTGTTGAATAGAATTTTATGTGTCGTAAGCAAGAAGAACGGGATATTTAATAAATAAAGTAAACACCAAAACGTTAATAATGATAATAAAAAAAGTTTTCTAAAACTGAACATTGATATTATGAACTCATAAAAAACCGAACAAAAAAGTATGCTTGCTCTGCAACACTTACGCAGCCATTCTTTCGTTTGCTGAAAGTTTCTGTACGGAAAGTCCATGAAATATCACATTTGTTTCTTTCGTATATATAATTGTATACGTTATTACCGCAGGTACCAATGGCACAGGGCCCCATTTTTTTTTCAATATTTTACCTTTGCAAACACTTTATAAATACTAATTGATTTTAAAAATGTTCTCAGCTGTAATTCTGAAGTAAAAGAAGCCTCTTTCAGAGAATCTAAGAAGAAGAGATTTAAGTAAGACACTATGAAGCTCTGGTCAGTAGGCGAGGTGAGGAACTCAATGACGTCACATTGCTCCCCACAGGGTTCGTGTCGGCATCGTTCCCCTCAAAGGGATGACCCAGCCTTTCTTTTTCTTTAGCCCTGGTAGTGACCTCGAGAGCCACTCAACGCTCGCAAATTTGGAAGAGTTGGAACTCTACCGCATGGGAGCTATTTTGCGCTAGTGGTAGAAAGTTCGAGTCATATTATTCTTAGTGGGAAATGATATGTATTACCATAGATATAGTTTCATTTTTAAAATACGACTGATCTAAAAGGAACTTAACTTCAAAAATTCAAGTGAATGAAGTTTTCTTCAAAATAAATTAAAACGATGTTGAGAAACATTTTGAAAATTTTACAGTGGGGTGAGAAAAATCAGGATGTTATATTTGGTCTAATTTTACCTTTTATAACGGCATGTTTCTGATCTGTATTCCATTATATGATGGAGAATGTATGCAGCAGGAACAGAAACTATAGTTTAATTTAAACAATCCCTCTCGCTCTCTTTTTAATCTAATTAAAATCATGATTACTGTAATGTCGCTTCCATCATCGATTTATTGCGTCATTATTAATGCGGCGAAGTGTAAACTCTGTCAAACTAAATGTGCATTCCTGGGAAACTCAGTGTCAGCTCAAGGACTTAAACCCCTTTCAACGAATGATGCAATCAATAATTTCTCGGAACCAAACACATTCACTAGTTTAAAGGGTTTATAGGTTTTTATTTTTTATTTATTTTTTCTCTTTATGTTTATTGCTATCCTTTTATTGAAACAAGGGCCTCGTATATTCAAAGTCGACATGGTAAGCCCATGACTTGAAGACTTTTTAATTTTCGAACAAAATTCCTTTAATTCTTTTTCAAACTTTCTCCTGCATACTTCTATCTAAAAAATCTTAAATAATTCAAATTATAGGATTTTTCTACTCATTTCTGCAAAACAATTTATAAAAATTCTTTGGACCCCTTTTGTTGTGTATCCTTGTGGGTAATTATTTCACAAGACACACTATTAAACTACATGCTACTTTATAATATACAAAAGATATCATTCTCGCTTACACAGGTATCACTACAACTACTCTCATTCCCCTATTGGTTATAGTTTTCGCAATAACCTTCCACGCTTGGCACTGCGCCAGCTTTAAGTTCGATTAGGATTAAGTTTTCGATACACTACATCCGTCCTCCTTTATCACAACTGCAGTCTATCTGGGGGACGTCGAATTCTACTGGACCGACATAAAGGTTGTGGGACAGCCGTTTACTTTGGTAACCTGATTATAGCAGCAGGTCCGGTGGATGGAACAGCCGGTAAAACCTTGGGCTTGGAAGACGACACAGACTCATCTACCTGGTGGCAATTATCTTTGGATGGTTCTGGAACTCCACTCTTAACAGGCTCTTTGAAAATCACGAAAGCTGAAGATGGACGTATGCAACCATCATCAAATATGGTTACTCTATCACGCATCTGATCGACATGTCGCATCCGTAGCTGACCATCTACTTTTACCGTGTAATGAAGCTGCCCATCCTTGGATTGGACGGTTCCAAATCTCCATCGTCTGTCCCCTTGGAGATAATTTTTTACTGCCACTTTATCGCCAACTCTAAATCCTCGGTCTGCAAACTCGTAGGTTCCTTTTGGAACTCTGTCTTCCACCATCCTTTTAAGATCTGATCTCAATAAATCTATTCTTGTTCGAATTTCTCTCTTCAGCATTAGCATTGCAGCGCACTGTATAGTAGTTAAATCCGGACTTTCCTATACTGCATCAAAAATGTACTGAGTTTTTGTCTCGATGTTCCCGGATAATTTTGCATTGTTTTTAAAGATTGTTTTACTGTAAACACATACCGTTCAGCCTGCCCATTACTAGATGATTTAAATGATGCTGTAGTTTTCTGTTTGATTCTGTTACTATGTAGAAATCTCTTAAACTCATGTGAAGTGAATTGTGGCCCGTTCTCAATGACTCACAAAATTGGTAATCCGAATCGTGCAAAAAAGTCCCATTAACATTCTACTGTTCTGAAAGTCGAGCTTGAATTCATTGGATAGGCTTCTAGTCATTTTGAGTGAGCATCAACGATTATCAAAAACATATACTCAAAAATAGGTCCTGCATAATCGATATGAATACATTCCATGGGAGCGCTTGGTACTCCTAATCATGAGCTTTTACCTAAAGAAGATCTATTTTATGTTTTGTACATTCAATTCCTAAATGTCCGTGGTGCAGTTCTTTCAAAACATTCTCACGGGTATCGTTTTGGAATACAAACGCGTTGACCATACATTATACAGCCATCTTGGAGACTATACTCCATCTCTCTTCCTTTCAATTCACCGCCGCTTTGAAGTATTCGTAGGAGAGGACAGAGTTCTGTATCAATTTCAGTTTTTTAGCCAAATCTCTGGCAGTGAGTGGAGGAGTTTCAATCTCTTATAATTGAAAAATAGTTACATCATCCTGAACAGACAGTTGTTCTGAGTTCGTCGGTAATCGTGATAGAAAGTGAGCATTACTATGCTCGTTTGTTTTACGGTACATAATGTCGAATTGGAATGACTGTAAAGCCAAAGCGTAATGCAGGAGTCTTGTTGCTGCCAAAACTGGCATGCCTTTCTTTGAGTCGAAAATTGCAACAAGAGGTTTATGATCTATAATTAATTTAAATTTTCTACCTTTTAAGTGCAAAAAAATGTTTTTAGTTCCCTAAATGATTGACAAGGCTTCTTTATCGGTTTGAGAATATTTTTTCTCCGTTTCAGTCAGTATTCTAAAAGCATATGCAATTGGCCTTTCTGTTCCATTGGAAAGTTTGTGAAAAAGTACCTCACCTAACCGCACTGGTGATGCATCGGTTGCCAATGTTAAGGGCTATTTTGGATCATAATGCATCAGAACATTTTGTGAACACAATTTCCTTTTAATGTTTAGAAAAGCCTCCTGACAATTCTTCGTCCAAACCCATTTTGAGGTTTCTTAGTTAGTTGGTATAAGGGATATGAGATTGTCGCTAATTTAGGGCAAAATTTTCCATAAAAATTAACCAATCCCCAAAAAAAAGTTTAATCTCCTGAACATTTCTGGGTCTTGGGGCTTTGCAATCGGTGATATTTTCTCATCAGTCTTATGTAGACCATTAGTATCAATTTTATGACCTAAAAATTGTATTTCATTTTGAAAAAATTTACTTTTCTCTAAATCTAATTTTAGTTCATGAGTTTTACATTTCTTGAAGAAATTTTTTAAGGTATTTAAATGTGTCTCATCATCAGACCCTGTTATTCGCGCATCATCCATGAAGACTTTACACCCTTCCATTCCTTGAAATAGTCCATCTATGTAACGTTGCCAGATTGCCGGCGCTGGATATAGCCCGAATATTGATCTCTTACACTTATATAATCCCTTCTGTGTGTTTATTGTTAGCAATTTTTGAGTCTCAGGGTTTACTTTCATTTGTAAATAAGCACGTTTAAAATCAATTTTTGAAAAATACTTTTCCTCTCAAACATGAAAATGTTTCCTCAATGGTCGGCAAAGGTTGTTGATGTGTAACAATATTTGGGTTTACTGTCACCGAGTAGTCGGCACAAAGTCGTATAGTCGTAGCTTAACTACTGGTACTACTCGGAGTTGCCCATTCCGATGTTTCTACCTTTTCGATTATACCCTCTTTTTTCAAGCGATAAACTTCTTCATCTATCCCGTCTTTTAAGGCAAATGGTACTTGCCTAGCTCTACAAAATTTTGGTGAAACATTTAGCTTCAATTCAAGTTGAACCTCATAATTTTTTAATCTCTCCTAAATTTCCGTCAAAAATGTCTTTATATTGTTCCAATAATTTATTTAAACTACTCTTTTAAGAGACAGACATTGACTTTATTGAGGTCCAATCTAAATTTATCTCTGAAAGCCATTCTCAACCAAATATTGTATCACGGTTTTCTTTAACAATGTAAAGATTTTAAGTTTTTATTTTGACCTTTATATTCTACCTTAACTGTAGTAAATCCTAAAGGTATAAGTTTTTCTGCATTATATGTTTTAAATACCAGACTTGTATTTTGAATTTTTTTTCTCGAAATTTGCCGGAAATTTCTTAAACTCATTACCGATACTGCACCCCCTGTATCCAGTTCCATAGCTACCGATTTTCCTTCTATGTTCACTTGGACCATTATTGGCGGTTTCCCATTTTTCACGGAATGTATGCTGTTTATAAGAATTGTGTTTTCATTTCCGACATCTAATTGTTTTTGGTTCTGCTTTCATTCATTCAGCGTTTTTAGCCTTGTATCATGCCCTTTCAATGTACGCCATTTTCTTACAAAATCTGCAGATACTTGTCTTAAATTTACAAGAATTTCTATCATGGTCAGTCCCTGTACATCGCGAACACATCTTGCCTTTAGCACTCTTATCTGCGAAGTTTTTGTTTTTCAAATTTTTCTTTTGGAGCGACTGACTTAGATTTACCTGTATTCCTAGCACTAAATTCCTTAATTTCCACTGGTTTCCCAATTATTTCGTTTGCACCTTTTAACGCTTTTCCATTGCCAAAGCTATTTTTAAAGTGTCATCTAAACTAATATTATCCTGCTCAAAAATTCTATCCAGAATAGCCCTATCTCTTAGCCCACGAAAAAAACACATGCCGCAACATCGTATTTAACATGTTCTGATCGTAAGCACACGGTATAGCAAGTGACTTTTACTCTGCCATATACACACTGATTGTTTCCCCTCGTGCTGCTTTTGATTTAAAAATACATGTCTGCTAGGAATTATAAGTGGCTTAAGATTTAAATGATTTCTCAATGGGATTTTTAAGACATCATAATTTTTATCGGAAGGATTATCTGGAGCCAGCAAGTTTTTTAAGAGACTATACATTTTTTCGGACAAACTGGAAATCAGTACTTTCCCACGCTTGTCCTGTAAAACGTTTTGTATGTCTAAATAAATTCGAATCTCTCTAAAAATGAATCAAACTGTTCTTCGTGTTCATTATATTTTTCGAACTGACCAAAAATGTTTCGAATTGTCCATTTTGGAGTAATAGCTGAAGTAAGTCTCGCCGTTAGAGATCTATTCTGCTCTATTAACTCAATTACGAGCTGCTCCATGGTGAAACTTCCGAATGAAAAATTATTATAAAAGCTTTACCTTTAGCAGTCTGTGGAGAATTTCCCTATCCCAATGTATTCCGATAGCATTAAAACATGTCGTGAAGGCACTTTTATTATTTTCAAAAATCCGACATCCTCGTCGCCAGATGTTTTGTATCCTTGTGCGTAATTATTTCACAAGATACACTATTAAACTATATGCTACTTCATTATATACAAAAGATATCATCCTCGCTTACACACGTATCATTACAACTACTCGCATTCCCGTCTTGGTTATGGTTTTTGTAATAACCTCGTGCGCTTGGCACTGCGCGAGCTCCGATTAGGATTAAGTTTTCGATACACTATATCTTTTGAACCCCCTTTTTAGTCTTCTAATTTTAAAGTATAATTAATTCTGAAATTTAATTAAAGATTTTCACTGACTTACATTCTTTATTTCTTATGTGTTATCATCCAATTTGTTCAAAAAAGGGTCAGAATTTACTTAGATTTCATATTTATTTAATAAAGTTTTATTATTCTTTATCAAAAAGTAAATTTTTAATTAAAATTTTAAAACAAGTTTGTAAATGTTTTTCTTTTGGTTTTAAAATTCTATTTTTTTATTGCAATTTTTCGCCTTTTGAGGGATTACTTTGAATTTTAGTTTCGCCAATGAAGCCAAACTGGCAAACCTAAAAGTCACTGCTTGTAATGTTCTTTTTCATAGTTAGGTAGGATTCTAATTGAAAGTTCTCGAAGTCTTTAAATTATGTATATTTCAATTACGTTTGGATTTAGTAATTTCACTTACGTTTTCAATTCTTTGGACAAGTTCTCTTTGTTCAAAGATAAAATTTTGATTTGAAATTTACCTTAAATTATTGTTGAGAATTTCGTATTTAGTTAGACATGTTTAGTAGCATTATAATTAAAATTGTTTTATTTTCCCGTGCGATGCAACGCGTGACAAATTTTAAGAGAAAGTTACGCCGGAAGAGTAAAAATACAAGAGCACGTGCATGTATATTTCATGCACTACTGCATATTCTACAGTAGCTAAAGAAGTTGATACATTAAAGAAATTCATAGCAACGATAGGGAGCAATTCTGATGATTTTAAATTTTTACTCATGCCTGCTCGTTCCTCACCGAAGCTGTCCACCTATGATGGGAAGACCTCCGTCAAGTATATAAGACACAATTTTCTATAGTGGTGAATGCGAATGGATGGGTTTCCCAAGCTAAGGCTTGCCTTCTCAAGGCTTCTTTGAGAGCAGACGCAGAGGATATCCTTCAGATTCTTCCCGAAAACCAAAGGCTGAACTTCTAAGCTCTGTCTGGCGCATTGGAGCTGCGCTTCGGGAAGAAATATTTGAAAAACTACAGCAAGCTCCAATTAAAATCCCGTCAACCGAAGCCCACAGAAACACTCCAGAAGCTACCCACGGATTTTGAAAGGCTATCTCACGTCGAATTTTTGGACTGCCCGACAGAAACAAGAAAAATCCAGTCTCTTCATCGACGACATCCGGGATCCTGAAATACAGAAAGCTCTGCGAATTACTGATGTCAAGGACTTGAAAAGCGCTCTAGAGTACGCCATGAAATTCGAGGCAGCACAGCAAGCCACTCGTAGAGACCGCCATCTAATCAGAGCTTCTCTAGTCCAAAAGCCAGAGGATCAAATGGCAGCTCGTCTAGATGATTTAACCAGACAACTGAATGCCTTGAGACGGAATATTAATAACAAGAAATCGACTGTAAAGTGCTGGAACCGCGGCGCTGAAGGCCACATACTAAGAAACTGCAGAATAACCCAGGGAACGGATGCTGAGACCGCGCCTATTAAGAACGAGGGAAACTAATTTGTGGCCATCTCACGAGGCGGAGGTTTCCACATAATGAGAGGTCCCATTTTAAAGCGTTTCAGATTTCTGCAATGAGTGGCGGCGATAATGGACTTTTCCTCATGGGGCATATCAATTGAGTTCCCTGCAAAATGACGATAGATACAGAAGCCAACGTTACGACCATCCGAAAAGATTTGGATCAACAACTGGAAATTAAACGTATCTAGACGCCGCCGTGCGTTGCCCTCTTGACTGTGTCCGGCGAGAAGATCGACATCAAGGGAAAATTAAACGTTAACATCACGTTTGGAAGTACCGCTTACCATCACATGGCCTATGTGGCAGACATTACAGATCTTGGATACTCGGATTGGACTTTCTAAGGAAATGTAATTTTTCCTTCGACTTTAAAAATAACGAATTGCATTCTTTCACTGAGGACATAGCCTTATTTGGAACTAATGATGAAGGAGTTAAATCTGTCCAAAAAATCATAACTGAAGACGATATCACAATACCAACAGGAATAGAATTTTTATTTCCCGGATCCATAGCCGAAAATAGAAATTTCGGCTTCGGCATCATAGAGTATCCCAAGAACTGTAACAGCCCGAAAGGAGTATTAGTAGCCTCAACACTCGCCGACCTATCGCGAACCGTTATACCCGTGAGAGTTACTAATGTAACCGAGAAGGCGAGAGTTATTAAGAAAGGGAAAGTGGTTGCACCATGTACTCCAGTGACCAGTATTAAACGAAACAGTAACACCCCAGAATCCGTGTCTTCAGAGAGCATTATATCGGCGTTATTGCAGAATGCGCAATTAAACCATGAAGAGAGGCATGCTGCCGAACGTGTCATTCAAGATCTTTAAGACGTTTTCTCTCGCTCGTCTTCTGACGTGGGTCGAACCAGTTTGACGCAACAAAGAATCCATACCGTGAATCATCCTCCAACCAAGCATCATCCACCAATCAAGCAACATCCGGGACGTCTACCGATTGCTAAACAGGAAGAGATAAGAATCTCTTTAAGGACATGCAAGTCATCCATCCTTCAGCAAGTCCATGGGCAACTTCCATCCTCTTCGTAAGGAAGAACGATGGTTCAGCTCGATTTTGTTATCGCCGGTTGAACGATATCGCCGGTTGAACGAGGTTACGGAAGATAATTTTGCAAGACAGTTATCTTCTTTCTAGAATAGACGACATTCTGAACGCTCTTTTTGGAAACAAGTGGTTATCGACCCTTGATCTAAAGAGTAGATATTGGCAAGTAGAAATACATCCTACTCACCGAGAAAAGACGGCATTTACTACGGGGCAAGGACTTTGGCAGTTCCAGGTGATGCCGTTTGCACTCTCCAATGCGCCGGCTACATTTGAACGTCTAATGGAGACTGTTTCGAAAGGTCTTTCCTACGAAGCCTGTCTGATATACCTGGATGGCATTATGATGAAAGAGTTTTGAAGAACATCTAGAAAATCTTAGAATAGTGCTTCAGAAACTGAAAGAAGCCAAACGTGCTTCAGAAACTGAAAGAGGCCAAAGGTGCTTCAGAAACTGAAGACTCAACTTAAAGTTGAGTCTTGTTAAATGCTACTTATTCAGACAAGAAGTGACTTATCTCGGACATATCATCTCTGCCGAAGGTATGTTTACAGATCCAAAAAAAGTGTTAGCTGTTAAAGATTGGAGACGCCCCGAAAATATTCATCAGTTAAGAAGTTTCCTGAGGCTTTGCACCTACTATTGGAGATTCGTGAAAGACGTTTCCTTTATTTCAAGACAAGCTGACAGAGAGCAAGCAGAATTTCTTGTGTACAAAAGAATGTGAGGATGCATTTAATAACTTGAAGGAAGCTTTAACGTCGGCTCAAATCCTGACGTATCCTCAGCTTGACAAACCATTTGTTCTCGACACGGATGAGAGCAATGAGAGTGTCGGTGCTGTTTTGTCCCAAGAAATAAACGGCCAAGAACGTCTCGCAGCCTACTGGAGCAAGAGCCTATCAAAACCGGAGAGGAATTAGTGTGCTACCAGGAAAGAATTGCTCGCCATATTTAAAGCCATAGAACATTTCCATCATTATCTCTACGGCAGAAAATTCCTACTCCGCACGGATCATGCTTCGTTGACCTGACTTTTAAATTTCAAGAATCCCGAAGATCAAGTTGCCAGGTGGATACAGAGACTCCAGGAATATGACATCGCTATCCATCATCAGAAGAGATCCTCACCTGGAAACGCCGACGTCTTGTCTGTAAGACCCTACTCAGAAAGCTGCCGATATCATACTAGGGTCGAAGCGGAATACGAACTGCTTAATCCGGTCCCACGACAAATCACATCATCAACATCCGCTGATCGAGACTCATGGAATTCCAAAGAAGTCAGGAAGGACCAGCTGAAAGACGGTGACATTAAACCCATAATTGATTTAATGGAATCCTCAAGCCTAAAAACTACCCGGCAGGACATTTCGATTAATAGTTCGACGGCAAAAACAATACTGGGCTCCATGGGATTCACTCCACATTCGAAACGGTGGCCTATACCGAAAATTCGAATCGGATGATGGGAAAACTTTCCGATGTCAGCTGATACTCCCAAGATTCCGGATCCCGAACCTCCTTAAAGAATTACATTGCAGCTCCATAGGAGGCCATCTCGGAATAATGAATACCTTGCAAAGAGTTCGAGAGTGCTTCTATTGGGCTAATGCAAAGGAAGCAAAAGTGTTGCCGATCTTGCGATGCCTGTGCGGGATTACACACAGGTTAAACACAACCGAAGAAAGTTGCAATGTTAAAATTTAGGAACACCTTTTGAAAGTATGGCTTTGACATCCTGGGACCTATCCCGCGAACTGATGATGACAACAAATTCATCCTCGTTGTGACTGATTACCTCACCAAGCGGCTTGAAGCGTATCCTATTCCTGATCAAAAGGCTGTCAGACTATCAGAGATAAAAATACAGCATTAGATTTCCAATTTCGGAGTGCTTTTTCAATTACATTCCCGTCAAGGGAGAAACCTTAACTTAGCTGTAATAAAGAACTCTGCAAGCTACTCGGCACTAACAAAACTTAAACGACGCCTTTACATCCTGAGTCAGACGGCATGGTATAGAGGTTTAATCCAACCATCCTTAATAAACTCTAGTTGGTTGTCTCAAGAAAACAACAGGACTGAGGAGTACATCCAAGATCTCCAGGCCCGATTTGAAGCGATGCACAATTTGCAGAGCTAGTCAACTCTCCGACGGAGAAGATGGAGACCCGATAAAACAGGAGAGCTACAGGACATCGATTCAACGAAGGAGACAAGGTGTGGTTGTGGAATCCGATTCGACGGAAAGGACTCTGTCCAAAACTAAAATCACCTTGGGATAATCCTTACACTGTTCTAAACAGGCTGAACGACGTCGTTGTTCGGATCCGTAAGTCTCCAAATTCTAAGCCCAAAGTCGTTCATTACGACAAGCTAGCTCCTTACTATAGCCATTGTACGTAGTGTATATAATGTAAATAATATAAGACCATGGTTCTTTTTGTTTCTAAATATTTTAATTTTGTGCACCCATTTATTTATTTAGTGTTTGATTTGTTTTATGTTACTTATTGCATTTATTGTTTATTCTGTTTGTTATTGTATTGTAATGTGCATTAGTACATTGAGGCTTTAGCTGTAAGCATGCCTTCCTGTCCAGGGATTGTACTTCCCGGGACGTGCAGTCCTTGGGAAGGCGGCAGTCTTACGAATTTTGTATTTAGATAGCGAATGTTCATAGAATTATAATTAAATTGTTTTATTTCCCCGCGCAGTGCAGCACGAGGCATATTTTAAGAGAGAGCTACGCCGGAAAAGTAAATATACAGAAGCACGTACATTTATCATTTAATAAATAGATATCTCGTAATTTATAATTAAATTGAATAAATGTAATTGACTACTACGTTAGCTGTAACCGTAATTCTATTCTTTTGGTTTCCAGAAATCTCGAGAACAGAAAATGCTAGAACTTTCACGCGCGACCGATTGAAAGCTATAAAAAGCCAGAGGAAGAACATCTCAGTTCAGTTGCTTAGTTACTGTTATTGCGATTTGTTTTAGTTCCGCGCGAAGTGAATTAACTCACTTTCCC
>KK121881.1:182939-234059 GCA_000611955.2 Stegodyphus mimosarum | reverse complement strand
AAACCAGATTTTAATTGAAGAGAGGCTAAAGTCTTATTATTCAATTATTTTCTTCTCCATTTCAGATATTGGAGGAAGAAATAAATTCCATTTTTATTTTCAATACATGTTGAAAGTATTTGGAGTCTCTTTGTCCATTCGGTAGCAGTATTAAAAATGCGAGCAAAACATAGACAGAATTTTTGGCGACATACCAGTTACGTGCAGCAACCCCAAAATAACTTGACGAATAGAAGTCCAAGAAAAGGAACATTATATTTTAATTCAAAAATAAAGCAAGAAAAGGGTAAAAAACCTGTAAAATGCAAATAATTTAAGATTACAATTATATACTGGATGTGTATAATCAGTTATGCCCTTTGTGAGCTGCTTCTGAAACATAAACTTCAGAAATAGCAACTGAAATTCAGTAATATTAAAAAAAATATATGGCAGTAACAAATGCACCTATTTTTCCGTAACGGACTAACGTCCACGTATGTGGACCTATACACATTTCCATGCACTGCCATAAAAAATCACTTTGGCTAACAAAAAACAATGTTAAACAAAAGCTCTAATCTAAGTAGCTCTAAATATTCACTTTATACAATAATTTAATTATTAATTAATTAATTATTACTTACGTTTTTGAAGATTCTTCGACGGCGCCATTTTTACAAAACAATCCGCTTGCAGCTCTTATTTCTTGAAAACTATGCACCTGAGCTGCCATCCATTGGTAAAAATGAAAAGCTGAAACATCCCCATACGTGTTACTAGGGTTGCAATTGAGTAAACGTGTACTAGAATCTTTCCAGCAACGCAAAATTGAGGGTCCACATATGTGGACCTCTGGAGTCAAGAGGGTATAAAGGTCGGAGCATTTTGCATACACGCTTACTTCCGTTGTCATAGCCTTTGGGTTGATGCATGTAGATCTCCTCAGTTAGATCACCGTAAAGAATGCCGTCTCCACGTCAGTTTGATATAACTTGAGATTCTCCTTGGCTGCCGTTGCAATTAGAGCTCGAATAGTGTCATAGCGACACACCGGGCTAAGGGTGTCTTCGTAATCGATATTTACCGTCTGCGTGACCCTTTTGCTATTAAACGGGCCTTGAATCTCTCGAATGAGTCATCGGATTTGTCTTCACTCTGTAAACCCAACAATTGTCAAGGATTTTACGTCCCTTAGGTGGCTCAAAAAATTGTCATGTTCCATGTTTGGCATGCGAAGCCATTTCTTCGTCCATGGCTCGTTTTCAGTCGGCATATTCAGGAGGCTCCATTGCTTCATCATATGTTTTAGGCTCTTTTAACTTCAGAATCATGTTGTACACGTCGTAGTCGTTAAATCTCACAGGCCGTTGGGTAGATGAACGGTCTCGCAATGTATGCGCGATCATCTCTGTTGGTTCGCTTTCATCAGTGCACAGATCACCAGACCTCTGTGTGTTTGCATCACCGTGTGTATCCTCCAAAATAAACTTCATACTGCTTGATAGACCGGTATTAGATGCTATTTCTAAAGGTTAGGAAGTAGGGCTGGTTTGCTGTTCATTGAACACTACATTGGCACTTTTGATCGTATCATTCCTTAATTGTATGAAAATGCGGTATCCATCGTCATCACAATAGCCAACCCAATAGCGCTTTATAGCCTTGTCATCTAATTTACCTCTGTTGACATTCGGTACATGCAGCTGATCCAAAAACTCGAATTCTGTTCATTGCTGGCTTGCTTCCAAACCATTTCTCAAACGGAGATTTTCCGGTGTTCTTACTTGGTTCGGTTCGATTGAGAACGTAGACAGCTGTAGATGCTGCTTCTGCCGATAGGAACTGTGGTAGGCCTGAATCCTTGATCATAATGCGATCTGCATTCATTATTGTGCGATTCTTTCTTTCAACCAATCCGTTTTGTTCTGGTATATATGGCATAGTGATTCGCAGCTTGATGATTGCATCACAGTCAGTTTCACCAATTTATTGTTGTCAAACTCACGACAACCGTCTGTGGCCAGTTCTTTTACTTTTATACCATCTTCATTGGTCCAAACAAGAAACTGCTTGATTTTATCCACAGCCTCGTTTTTATGACTCAGAAATTCTACATGTCGAAACTTTTTTAAATTCTAATCGTCCTTAATCACTAACATGTACTTCTTTCCACCTCTTGATAAGACTGGCGATTCGAGTAAGTCTGCGTGTATTATTTCACCAGAGTTTTTGTTTTGAATCGTTTTGGTTTAAATGGTCATCGACTTTATTTACCATACGCACATGGCTCACAAAATAGTCCATCTTCGATGAAATCTATACCATTTTGGCGCAGGTACTCTTTCACGTACTGTGTACATTCCTTGATGCCCAAGTGGTCGATGCGAAAGTGATAATGGCAATTTTGTCCTCGTCTTCGTTGCCGTTTCAGGAAAGGAGTTGTCATTTCGTTGTTAACCAAATAAGCTGCAGCAGCAGAACTCCCTTGTGGCTTGACTGGTTTTGCACGTAGTTCTAAGAGAACATGGGGCCTCTAAAAGTATATTATCTCGGGTCTCTTTGCGAAAGAAATGACAAAACATATCGTCGGAATCACCAAAGTTCGAGATTCTTCGCTTTATTGCCTTAGCTGATAACAAATTTTTGCCAGTTTCTGGCGCGTACAGTACATCAGTGAGATCAATAGATTTTTGTACGTTTCCACCCGTCGCCCACATGTCAATGTCCCCGCAGTCATAGGCTGGTATTGTCTGTTCTGTTTGTTACCTACTGTGATTTCTGCTTGTTTCTTAAAGTGACAGCACGTCTTCAAATACTCGGCTGAATTAGTAATGTGTGCTGTAGCTCTATCGTCTTTAAGTCACACATTTCGGCCACAATCGTCTTCTTGACAAGCAAAAGCGCTGCACTGACTATTTGCAAAGAAAGTTTGTTTTGCCATTCGTCGCGGTTAGCATGTCAGGGAAATTTGGACAAAATTTACCAATGTGCCCGGGTTTATTACAACGAAAACAGATGCCACTGAAACCTTTCACACTATTACCGGTCTTACTAAGTCTGCTCATCGTTTTAGCGTCATTTGTTGTCAAGGGTTGGGGTTCGCTGGTCATCTACCACCCTTCTTCCATTTCTTTCCACTATGCTTTGCGGCATTTGCCACGAATGCTGTCGTACTTTTGTCTCTAAGTTCTTGATTTCTTTTTTGCACCCGCATGTTGATTAGTTTGATCAGCTTTTTAGGTGACTTTTCCGTCTTTGGCATTGAGTGATTTGAACTCGATATTCGTCATCAGGAAGAATAGCTAGGATTCGTCGTGCTAGCAAGTTCTGCGGCAACTTTCCTTCTCCGCTCAATTCTTGCTCACGTTGAAGATCCACCCACAGTGTATGTAAACGTGCAAGTGATTGCATTACAATTTCGTCTTTCTCTCTCCGAAAGGTGAAAAACTGTTGCAGAAGAGTGTCCAATTTCATGCTTGACACCTTCTCAAAATTACTTAACAACTCATTCCATATCGCTAGTGCAGAATTACCATGCATAAAAAAAAGGATCAAATTTAACACATTCGGTGATACATTTGTGCGAATGATCACGGCAGCTTTCGCATTCTCCTTTGCATACGCTTTTGCGACTTCGTTGTACTCGTGTATCGTCTTTTTATTCGCTCCTTCTGCCGGTGCTTTTGGCTCGACAAGGGAATTATCGAAGATGCCCGCGCAATCGTTGAGCACAAACAAAGAGTTTATTTCAAATTTGAAATCAGTCCAGTTGGATAAACCTTCCAATTTGGTACACTGAACAAAATTTTTAGCTTCCATATTACGTCAGCATTAACCAGGAAATATGCAGCAAAAAAAGCTATCGGTATACTGTAGCGTCTACCTACACACTGTTCAGTGGAAGTGTTGAAATCAAAAACGAAAGTAAAAAACATCGTGATTCAAATACGTCAACATAGCCATCGTTACTTTATTTGCCCAGTTAAACGTCGCTAAAACCCATAACATGTTACAAAATTAACGAAACAGAGTGATGGCTAAAAGAATTTTGGACTTTAATAAGCAGAAATTAAAGAAATTTTTACGTACGTCTTATTGTTTAAATTAAAACTTTAGAATGACAGAAATAACAGTGATGCCAAATGCATAAAACATAACAATACAACAAAACAATGATGCACATACCATTAATTAAATGCTCGATTCTCAACAGTTATAATTATTTATTTAATTCTGAAAGTAAAAAACTTATTAAAGTAGTTTGATAGCTTTTGAAATGGACTTCGAACTCCTGTCTGCTGTAATTTAAAACTGAGCAGTTTCATAATTTTTTCGCTGTTTCAAGTGATCTAGAGGTAACTATATTTTTACGAATTTTTGTGTGGATGTAAATTATTTTAGTGAAGTTATGTGTAAAATTTTAGTAACTTTTCTATAATGTAACATGAAATCTGAAAAGTGAACCCCTGCCGAATAATAAGATTACCAGATTTATTTAATATTGAAGTAAATGGCCATCTCGCTAAATTGGCGGGATATCGCCAACCTGCCGACTAATTTTTGTGGCGACATTTTGGTCCGGTCCTTGTAAAAGCGTAATTTAACAATATTTGCTTCAACTGATTTCGAGATGTGGAAGGTACTAGAGATTTGTAGAAGGCCCGGTGAAAACTACTAATATATAACACCGGAGAGAGCATTTGCTCATTTTTGCAGTTCAGAGCCGACTTAAATTTTAAGCTATCTCCATATGAGATTATATCTCTTTAGATGCGCTTTGCATTTTGTTGCGTTTAATGTTCTTAGTAGTCTGAAGTGTAACTAGTAATTGTGCTCTGCGATACTGAGAAGAACTGTATGAATATTTTTGTAGAAAGTTCTAGATCTGTAAAGGTTTTTTTTTTTTCGTAAAATGAAACTATCATCATCTTTCCAAGCTATCATCGGCAATGTGTACATTCAGTCCATTACAAACCCGCATGCACACAATAATTTATGGTCTCAGAAGTGGGATGGATTGCCGATGTCAAGAGAGATCAAGGACCAACCGAGACAGCTAGTGGCAGGCTTTGCTGCATTCAAAAACGAGATGAAAGTGGGTGAAGAAAAAAAAACTGGAAGAAGATCAAGTGGAAATGAAAAGAGAAAATACTGCCATAATAGAAAACAAATTTGAATCTCTGGAGACCAGATTGAAGAAGTTCAAGGAAGAATGTTTACTGCAAACAACAAATCAGAGAAAGAATTTCTGCTGTCAAACAAGAGATCGATTACATAGTTTCTGCTGTAGTCTCGAGCTAAGCTCAAAGCTTAAAGAAATCCATAATTATAGCAAGAAACAATTCTGACGCTTTCAAATTCCTAGCCATATCTTTTCATCCCTCTCTGAAGTTTTACACATATGATGGTAAGACCTCCTGGCAAGTGTAAGAGACTGTTTTCTATGATCATGGGCGCAAATGGATGGGATTTCTAAGCTAAGGCCTCGCATCTCGCTGCTTCTCTGAAAGCGGACGCTGCTACTCCAAAAGTCTGCCTCGAAAACCAGAGGCTAGACTTCAAAGCTATACCTGCTGTGTTAGAGCTGCACTGTGGGGAGAAGTGTTTAGAAGACTAGCAGGCTTAAGTTAAAATCACCAACAGAAGCCCATGGAAACACTCCAGAACCTTGCTATGAATGCTGAAAGGCTGTCTTGTCTCGCTTTTTCGGATTGTCCATCAGAAACAAGGGAAATGCTGTCTTTGCAGTACTTTATCGATGAAATTTGGGATCCTGAGATACAAAAAGCCCTGCGAATGGCGAATGTCAAGGATTTATAAAAAGCTTTAGTGTACGTCATGAAATTCCAAACAGGACAGCAAGTAACCAGTAGAGACCGCCACCTAATCAGAGCTGCTTATGTCCATGAGCCAGTGGATCGATTGATTGCTCATTTAGAGTTTAACCAGGCAATTCGGTGTCTTGAGACGGAATAGGAGTGACAACAAACCGAACTTGAAGTCCTGGAACTGCGGAGATGAAGGTCATGTACCAAAGAACTGCATAATACTCGAAGGCACGGAAAATAAGACCGCTTTCCGGCAAATTAGAGGCCGTCTTGCACATCGAATATTCCCATATATTAAGAAGCCCAGTCTTGAAGCACTTCATATTTCTGCAGTGAGTGACGCAATAATGGACTTCTCGATCATGGGATATAACAGTGGAATTACTAGCAATATGACTATCAATCCTGCGGCCAATATTACCATCATGAGGAAAGATTTAGCTGAATAGTTGGATGAGAAACATCTGGACGCCGTCCTGCCGTAGCCTCTAGACTGTGTCTGGTAATAAAATAGAAATTCATGGAAAGCTAAGCCTTAACATCACGTTTGGGAATGTCGCGTACCATCGCACGGCTGCGTATTTCCGAGCCCTGCCACACTTTTCGAATTTTTGACGTCACTGAAAGATCGACTAGTTCCGTTTGGGTTGCTAATTCTTGTGCATGCGCGAAGTGTAGTCCGCATATAGTGCTGTAGAAGTAACGAGAAATTGAGTACCTGTATGTATGTATTTGTTACTCAATGAACCAGTACTCGTTACTATCGTATCGTTACTCGTTCTGAATCGAAGTATAGTATGAAGCGTCTTATCGCATTGAATCACATGAGTGGCTGAACCCCGCGGGAACTGAAGAAAAGCAGTTTTGCGATAGGGACGGGACATTTGCATCGCTTTTTTAGTAGAAATAATTCATTTTGTTCTGGCTATTATTTTGTGGTACACTAATATGATTAAATATTTAATCTTCTACTGCTGTCAGGGCTCAATTTCTAAAATCACAAACGCGAAGCCCTACGGAAGGCCGTCAGGAAAGTACGAAAAAATAAAATAAAAAGTAAAATGTTATAAAAATAATATAATTAGTAATTAAAATAATAAAAAAGAGTTATTAAAATATTTAATAATTAAAATACTAAAAAATTAGTGATTAAAATAATGAATAACTAAAATAATATAATAATTAGCAATTGAAATATAAAATACTTGCAATTAAAATTCAGTAAAAATTTAATTAATTCTTAAATTTATGGTGAATAGTTAAATAATAAAATAAAATACCAGGCTTCGTCTTGTTGGTTAGTATCGTTTCGTCCTTTCTCGTTTCATCCCCAGCTCGAAAAAATGTCGTTTCGTCCGCTGCCTTCCCCCCACCAATTCCCTCTTTCCCGTTTCGTCCACTGTTCGAAAAACAGATGTTCACTATAGGATAAGGCGAACGCCTGTTTACTTCAATTAAAATGGTTTAGAAGAGATGACTGTTTCTAGTACTTGGCTTTTAATTTCTAATACTATTTAATATTTTATGCTGAGCAGAATGATGAATTTCAGACGTGTTCAAAAGGTGTGTGTCTGAATATAATAACATTTTTACTATAAAGTATCCATTTTTTTTTTAATTTCACGCATTTCTAAAGCAAAAGAACCACGGTATCACTTTTTTGACACACACACAGAGACAAAAAAATGTATAATTAAGAATAACGTTACATTTTTTATTAAAAGTAATGGGTTCTCTTTAAATCCAACCATTCATGATTTTAGAGGATTTTACATGTGGTGGTCTTAAAAAGGCGATGTTCACTACCATTGTTTGTCTATGTTCTCAAAAATATAGGTCTCTGTTTAGAAAGGGACCTGTTAGAGATTTGGTCGATAGATGATTTGCTATAATTATTTTCTAATAGGTAATGTAATTTAAGGTCAATTTAAAAAATGTCTCTTTATATTAAGAGAGATTTATGGCTCTAATGCTTCTTTCGCAATTAGTTGTTATGTAAGCTTAATTGTTTTCTTATACTTTTTATTGTACATAACGGAAATACTTGCTTTAAGACAGACGCACACGTAATAATAGTAAATCCTATATATACAATAAAAAATATGAAGAATATTCTCTATTACATTTTTATTTCAGAACTGCAGATTTAAATTATAATAGGATGTCTCTTTTTGAAAAAAAAATTTAAATGAAAATTCTATTTCCCGAAACCTTTTCTCAGTTATATCATTTCATATTTTCTTATAATATAATAATTCATGTGCACACAATAAAATTCGTCCGAATTCAAAAAATATCCTTGATTACATTTTTATTTCGACACAACAGATGTAAATGATTCAAAAAACACAGTTCCTTTTTCAGCATAAATCATCTACTTTTTCCTTGTGTGTATGTGAGCCAGTAAGCGATAAAGTCGCTAAATACTAGTAGTTGGGTGCGGGATTCGAATCCCGGCGAACGGGCTGGCTATACGGGCGTTTCCGTGGTTTTCCTCATGTGTAACTTGCATATGAGCCAGTTTTCCCGTAAAAAGTCCTCCACAAAGGCATCCCTGCCCTTACACACACAAAAAAAAACAGTGTGATTTGCCATAACCGAATAAACCGAAATGGAAAAGAGGGAATTGGTGCACTTTTTTTGGGCAGGGGATGAAATGGTACCAAGCCTCTGAGATTAGGACAGTGGGTAAAAGCATTCTTCCGCAGGTGACAAGCGATTTGAGAAAAATTGGACGAAACGTCTTTCATAAGAATGGGCTATATAACCAAATTTCTATCCATACTCTGGTAAACAGTACATTTTCTGCTCGTTCAGGTCCTAAATTTATCTAGTGTTTGGCTTAGTTCTTAAGAAATTGCAATTTCAGCCACAGTCCCGAAACAAGACTGTCTAGTATTTTATTTTATTACTTAGCTATTCATCATTAATTTAGGAATTAATTAAATTTTCACTTGTATTTACATTTTTATTGAATTTTAATAATAATTATTTAACATTCTAGTTGCTAATTATTTTATTATTGTAATAGTTATTTTATTCCCCCCTTTCCGTATGGCTTTCCGTAGTGCTGTAGCACATCTAATTTTAAAAATTAAGCGCTGACTACAACCAACGATTGCGAAAATAAAAGCCAAGTAAGAAAGATGAATATATATGTGTGTGTGTATACTTTACATTTAATTATAATTTATTTAATATATATACGTTTGGTAGTATTGCCAATTGTAATAAAAAAGGGAGATGCACATCTAGATGTTAAAGCGGTCCCACATACAAAATTTCAACGTTCTACAACTAATCGTTTTTGTGTTATGCGAAATGCATACATACGTACGTACACGTCACGAAAAATGTCCTTTTAAACATCAACTTAATCCCCTTTAATCCCATTTAACAATCCATTTTTTTTGGGGGGGGGAAGAGTTCTTCATTGTGTCCGTACGTACAGACGTCACCCAAAAAATAATCCACATGAATTCGGTAATGGTCAAAAATGGATATTTCCTTGAAATATGATACCCAATATTTTTCACAATTACAATACTTACTTCGTACAAGGAAGTAAAGAAGCTATATTAACCTACATATTCTTATATAAACAATAGATAAACGCAGTATATAAATATTTCAAATCAATAAAATCTCATTAAAACAGTGTGATTTGGCGCGCTCAAGGAAAAAATAAGTAATTATCTAAATTATCCAAATTTTCAATTTACAAACATAATATGCACTGTAAGTCTTAATGTAAACCAAAGCAAATACAAAATAACGCTTTACGCTGTCAAAATTGCTCATCCTCTTAAATATCAACAACTAAATAAAATTTCAACTAAAACATATAATGTAAATCCGATGAATTAACCAAAACAATACACTCGCATTGTGACACACATGTATTGTTTGTTAGCAACGGCATCATTCGTATTAGAATAAACCGCATCGTACGACAAATGCGAGTAACGAAATGAATTTGTGAGTACCGATTCGGTACTTCGAGTCAACCGATGTACCCGTTACTCGGTAACGAACACATGCGGTTTGCTCCAGCTGTAGTCTGCAAGTCTATTCTATTATATAATTGCATAGTTTGGTCTGTTTTAATCTTCAAATAAGTTCCACTTTGGATTTCTTTCTCATCATTGTAAAATGTATTACCAAAATTAAATCGGGCTCTAGTGTAGAATTGGATGCTCTTTCGATTGGCGAAAAATTTTGTTCAGTTTGGCGATGAAATCCGCATTTCTGGTCACCATAAGAGTTTTAACTTGGTTTTAGCATCTTGATTTTTTTAAGTTAAAATAAATCGATGTGCACATGGACAAAGTCAAGGCAATGTGCAATGACTAGTGTGTGCAATTCTCTGATGTTTTTTAAGTGAAAATAGGTCGATGTGTACGTGGACACAGAGTTTGTGAAATTCTCTGACTTCTTATTTTGGTTTTGTGTAGCGGTCATCTTGAAATTGTGCCTTCGTTGCGCCGATCTTGGCGTCAAAAAAGAATCGCCAATAAACAAGGGGCACCCAATTGTAAACTTTTACCTTAAATCGAAGCAGATTACTTTGTTAGAATAATTAGAGATGTGAATGTTCTAGTTGGATTTTCTTTTTTTTTACTTATTATTTTTTTCCGTTTTGAAACATATTTGACAAAAATTTATTTCCGCTGAAAATTTTTTTATTGTTTTAAAACTGTAAATTGTCAATGTAATAAAAACTGACTGATCTTGTGCTTCATAGATCAATGTGACAATGAATTCAAAATTGTTACGAAAAAAGTTCGTTAATCTTTAATTTGTAATAGATGGCAAGGCATATAGAAAAAATATTTCGATAAAAAAATTCTTAGTGTTAATTCAATAGCTAAATTACTTCAGTTTTAGTGGCAAATCTAATTTGAATGCTGATATAACAGATAAATGTAACATAAGCATTTTCAAAGCTTTCAAATATAAGCTAAACGTATAATCCTAGTATATGGTATGCCTCGGTGCACCAACGCCAAAATGTTTACTGTTCATTGTAATGTCGCCAAATCCCGTGTGTACCATATATTAGGATAAATTCTCAGTGACAAAAGATGAATAACTTGTCAGTTTCCAGAACGTTATATTTGTATGCTTTTCCAAAGTTCCAAGAGAGTCGAAATACCACTGGAAGATTTCACAGATAGTCTGTTTTCTGATTTCATTGTGGAATTTTTATTCATTTCACTTAGATGAATAGTAGCCAACTCATTGAAATTTCTAGCTATGCAAATAGAAAAATATGGGGTATAACCCTAGTATACGGTATACATGGGATTTGACAGCATTATCATGAGCAAATGAGTGATTTTGGTGCAACGCCAAAGCTGTACCGTAAACTGGGATTTTACCAAGCTAAAGTTTACTGTACAATTTTATATATGAGAAGAAATAATTTACTTTCATTTCCCTTAAATTGGCTTGTTCGTTTCCAGTTTATAACCAAAATTTTTGGCAACTCAGAGTCTTAAATTTAGTACACAGAATTTAGTCACTTGAAATATCAATTAATTGTTCTTTTTCATTTAAGGGTATACTGGAATTGAAAATATCAAAGGAAAATGAGTCACAGATTGAACCTAATTCCTTATTTGGAAATCTTTTGAACAGTTTTCTGTCAGTGTTATATGTCGAGAAATCATGTTTTTAAACAACAAGAAATCTGTATTATTTTCTTTAGTAAATTCTAAAAAACATGGAAACATGTCTGTGTTGTTTTTATTCAGTTCTCCTTGCCAAAGTATTAGCTTAGTTTTTAAAGGTGCTCAGTATTAAAATGTTCGTAATTTTTCTTTGTAGACATAAATTCATATCGTTAAGTTTTTCAAAAATGTCTACCACATAACTGAATTTTCCTAACCAATCATTATTAATGAATGAACTTTCCGATGTATGTTTCTTTTCATCCAAAAGTAGGATGCAGTATTTTTCCGTGCGAGACCAACTGACTTCGGTATGTAATAATAATGTCTCGTCATTATTAAACCTCTTAGTCCTTTATTATTGTATATTAATGCTGCAGCACCATCAGCACAAACTGTGACACAGTGCATGTAGGTAGATTATCTGTTTCAAAATATCTGTTGATAATTTAAATAGTTACTATATTTTTCTCTATGTGTAATTGATGTCATTTTAATTGCTGAAGAAAGAATGAGCGATTCGCCAATTGTATGAGGTTTTAAACTTTTTGCAATTGAGTATGAAAGTTCTAAGGATGCCCATAAAGCCTTCTCAGAAACTGTTGTATATTTTTTCAAAAATAGATTTTGATTTTTCATACTTTCACCTCGTTTCTTAAAAAATTCTTCAGATTTATTTACTAAATCTTTGTTTAGTTTTTAAATGTGTTTTTAATTTAGCAGGTTTCATGCACCAGTTTTTCACTA
The DNA here is from genome assembly GCA_000611955.2 of Stegodyphus mimosarum. Classification (NCBI taxonomy): domain Eukaryota; kingdom Metazoa; phylum Arthropoda; class Arachnida; order Araneae; family Eresidae; genus Stegodyphus; species Stegodyphus mimosarum. Next base: position 221,830 of record KK121881.1, on the reverse strand, counting down.
CATTTAATGTACAATGGATATTCATTTTCCATCGATAATGCAGCATATAAAACAGTATATAATAAACTTGATATTTACTTAGTTTATATTAGAAGTAGAAAGAGAACCAGTTGATTCATTTTTGTTTTCATTAATAGTTTTTCGAAGTTAGATGTTGATCCATTATTCCCATTTCTCTTGTGAACATTGGGTACCTATTTTTGGTTATTTATCCATTATGAACAAAATAGCAATTAAAGCAAAAAATTTTTTATTGTCCTTTGAGCATGCTATTGAATTTTCGAACTCTTAGAAAATGTTATGTGCTTACTTGTGAACAAATTTGGTTAGAAATAAGAAACATAGTTTATAAATGATGCATACTACTAGTACAAATTGCACGTAAGACACTACCGAGATACACGAAAAAACTACACTGTCTTAGCTGCACGTATGCAGTTACTTTGAAATTTGATTCGAACTGTTTGGAAAACATCAAATATGACGTACGAATCAAGTGGAAAAAATCAAAATATTTAAATGTTTAAAAAAACCAAATTTCTTTTCAAATGCTGTATATTTTCTGTCAAATAAATTTCTTTGAATTTGGCAACCGCCAAAAATTTTTTCCCAACTCCCTATTTGCACACCAGTGCCACAATGGATAAATAGACATAGTGCTTTGTATTCATGTAAACATGATTGATTATGAATAAGTGATTTACATTTTGTAAAAAAACAATATTAGTTATCATCTATTTTTCAGTTGCATTTTGAAAAAATGATTTCAGACTTGTCTTCAGCAGAGTATCTTCAAAATTACGGCAAAGTGCGACGTATGTGAAAATGGATAAACATCAGCTGTCCAATGTGAAAAATTGGCAAGTGAATTAGTTTAATTTATTGTGTCCATAGCTTGTGTATGTTGATTATCTAATTAAATATAGAATGATTTGTTCCTTTAAACTCCTGCTGGAATTACTGTTAGAAGATATATCCAATTTCAAATGAGCAGAAAGCATATAGTATTCTACTTATTTAACAATTACAGTATTCTCCCATCATACTTACAAGGAATGAATCAGGGGATTTAATTAATGCGCAATCAATTTGATTCCTTATTTGCATGAATGACGTATCACACAATGTTATGTATGCTAATGATACCATGATGATGACTCAGAATGAATCTCTGTGTTCAGTCATATACTCCTTGCAAGAATATAACCATGCATTGGAGTCCTAGCTTCAGCAGGGACATTTTGCTGTGCCATGCAGTCTCTGTGGGTCTTAAATTCTAAAACTTTTCCACTCCTAAATTCAAAAATTTTACTGCTCAATGTTTCTCTAAATTCCAAAATTTTGCACACCTAGCGTAAGTTATTTTAGACCAATCAGTTGCCTGATACCAACCCACTTTTTTTCCCGTTTTGTTTCTCAGCCGAATAATGTTTCTGTGAGAATTTTCCCATATTTTTACCGTTTCAGCTGAATGGAAATACAAGCTAAAATGTTTCAAATGACTGTTAGTGGAAGAATGGAACAAATACCCCACATTATTATTATCCCTATTTATCTCTTTTTTCAATTCTGAGTTGAATTATATTTTCTGATAGAATTTTTCCATATTATGTATTTCAGCTCGACAAAAAATAAACTTAAAATATTGAGGAAAAACGTGTACTAAAATGTTTCAAAATGAAATTGTGGGATAAATACAGAAATTATTTTTTTCTAGGAGTGTAAGAGTTCTAATAGCTTATATATATATAGTCCAAATACTACTGAAAAGCCATTTTATTATGACCATCCTATTAGTAACATATAGGACCACCTTTAGCCCTCAAAACTGCCAGCACTTGGCATGGCATTGACTTCACAAGGTGCTGATACGTAGTCTGAGATTATCTGGTATCAAGCACTCACCAACTGGTCCTGCAATTCCCGCACATTGTGAGGGAATAGTGTAGTAGCATCAGTTTGTTTTTCTAGATGGAACCACAAATGTTTTATTGGATTAATGTCAGATGAATTTAGAGGTCCAGACATGACTTGAAAGTCACTGGAATGTTCCTCGAACCACTCCCTTATAATTGGCCCTTATGACATGGTGCATTATCCTCTTGGTGCTTCAGAAACCATTCATCATCCTTCTGCTGGATATACTGTTTCTGTGAGTGGATGAACCAGTGATGTTCACATCACAGATCTAGGGATTGTTCTATGGGAATTATGGGTTCTAATGTGCTCCATGAAAACATTGCCCACCTCATAATACCTCTACCACTGGCTTCTCTCCATCTAACCGTACATCTGGGAGCCAGGGTTTCGTTTGGAAATTGGCGTATTAGCACACGCTCATCAATCTGGTGGACCAGAAGATGTGATTCATCGAACCACGCAACTTTCTTCCGTTCTAATGTCCAATTCCCATGATTCTTGGCCCACCGCAGATGCAACTGGCGAGGACATACTATCAGTGCAAGGACATGCTTTAGCCTCCAGCTGCGTAGGCCCATATGCAGCGATGTAAGTCACAGTTTCTTGTCATTTCACCATCCATTCACCACTTTTGATATATGCTCACAACTGCATATGAAGAACCCACTAAACATGCCGTTTCTGATATTGGTGTTCCTAATCGCTGAGCCCCCCGCAACTCAGTTCTATGCTGCCTCAACGCACTGGGGGTGTCACTGGACGGAACGGGCAAAGTACGTAGGGAGCATAGCTCCTGGTAGGGCCACCCTAGGTGTGAAGGTCGTTCCGATATGCCCAGCTAAAGCATAGCAGGAGGAATCTTCAGGGGATTACTGTCTTGGTGATTGGGTGTCACAATCCCCAGGCTTCAATGATCTATCCTTTTTCTGTCTCCTCTTCTCTTAACTGCAACTTTTCCTCTTTTCCTTTTCCCTTGTGGTTTTCCTCTTCCAAGGTTGGAGCTCATCATGAGAGGCTGGAACAGTCTTTGTCTCTAGTTTTTCAAATGACGAGAAAACTGCCCACTGTTTTGCCGTGCGTGGAGATCCGTATCGTTGGAGAGGAGGGTCCTGGTAGTTGAGAGGCGAGGTACTGTCCGCGACACACTGCTTTGGCCTCTGCTTCAGCTAAAAGAGAGGCACTTTATTGTCCTTGCGGGTGTCAATCAGCTCGTCAGTAGTCCTTATGTCAGTGGCTTGGGGATAAGCTCTCAGGAGTACCTGCTTTCGGGAAAGCCGACTGTGGGGCTCCAGTTTGCATATAGACCCGGTCATCCCTGCGTAGAAATCTGCATCCCCTTGTTGGACTCCATGGTGGGTGGGGACGCCAGATCCGAATCTCTATTTCCTTCAAATTTGGCTTCACAAATCTTTAGTACACCTCATGAAACTGCCAATGAATCATCTAGGAAAAGACCTTGAACTACAAAAAGTACAGAAAACACTAAAGTTGTTCCCCATTTTTGGTTATGACAGGATCTACTGAATTCCATAAAATGTCACCTTTCCTTGTTCAAAAATATAAAAATTCTTTGCTGAAGAACCAAAATCAATTAAACGCTTACGGTCTGGTGACTTATTAATAGAAACTGCCTCTGCTAATCAGTCAAAGACCCTTCTTACTATGTCAAAAATGGGACAGGTTCCTGTTATGGTTTCTGTTATACAAAACTGGTTGCGGTTATACAAATCAGGTTGCTGTTATACAAAACCCTGAATTCCAGTATAAAGTAATGTCACAGGCCGAACATCTCGTTCATCTCATGACATCCGATTGGTAGTGGTGCTTCTACCAAGCACGTCCTTCATGTATCCCTCCCTTTGATCTTCGTGTTCTCTCGCTGATCGAAGAACTCAACCTAAATGATCTGCATCCCAAAAGCTTCAACCTTCTCAGTACTGCATCCTGGCAAGAAGTGAATATTCACCTACTTGATATTTTTGGAGGACTTAAGAAAAGCAATACCAATGATATCCAATATCAACAAATCTTCATAGAGCATAGAAGCAGTCATTCTAACTATACAGCAATTTTTACTGACAACTCGAGGAATCATGATCATGTCGGGGCAGTTTTTGCTTGTGATAAAGTAATCAAGAGTAGTACTCTTCATAAAGCTGCATCTGCCTTTACGGCAGAAACTCTTGCCATTTTAAACTCCTTAACCTTCATCTCTAAGCAGAATAACAAAAAGTCCATCATCTATTCTGACTCTCTGAGTGCTCTGGAATCAATAATTGCAAATACTAGCCACCCTTTGGTCTTAGATATATTAAAGGCACACCTTCGTTTGAGAAACGCAGGATATTCTATTGCGTACTGCTGGGTGCTTGAACATGCAGGCATCAAAGGCAATGAACTCGCCAATGCCGCAGCAAAATCAGCTGATATTACTTCCGAAAATTAGGCCCCCTTTACAGACATACGGAATTACATCAAAGCAAAGCTCTTGTCCAGGTGGCAAGAACTCTGGAAATGTCAGACTGAACGAATTAAGGCAAGTAAAACCCAATTTGGAGTACTGGGAGTCAAGAGGAAATTATAAGGAAGATGTACTGCTGACTCATCTACGAATTGGTCACTGCAGACTGACACATCAGTATCTCTTGAAAAGAGATAAGGAGCCTATCTGTGGCACTTGCAGCACTCCTACTTCAGTTAATCATATTTTAACCTGCTGCCCTATTTTTAATCCGAAACGTGACCATCATTTTAACTCTGCGAATGTTAACTTAACAGGTCTTATTGGAAGAAATCCCCACATCAACCTCATAAGTTTTTAAAAAGATATCTCTACCATATGATTTGAGTTCTTTTTTCTTATATCCTGCTCTGCCTGTTGCTAGAGCACTTCTCACGCTAATGTTCATGCACTTGTATTTTACTTACTATTCGTCTGATGCATAATAACCTTCTAGGTTTTGTGCCATTAAAAGCCAACCAACCAACCCAATTGCTGAGCCATAATGATTTGACCTTTATCAAAGTCTGATAAATCAGCTGCTTTTCCCATTATGTCGCTAATCACGCTATGTTTGGAAAGACAATGCATAGCCGCTTTATATACTCCAACATCAGCCGTGTACGTGTAGTGGTTTTGTTCCAGGGTGAGCCTATTGTTATAGATGGAGGGTGATCATATTGTAATAGCTCTTCAGTGCGTCTATTGCACATAAATTCTTTCTCACATAAAATTTATATGCATATTTAAAAAAACTAAATAAATTGTAAAAGAAGTCGGATTAAAAAATATCCTGTTCTTTTTTCTTAATTAACAGCTATGAAACCTTAAAAAAGTAGTATGAAATTCATAATAACAATGGGAAATAATAATGGGAAACATTAAAATATAAGAAAAAAGTAAAATTTAAATTATGGAATGTACTTTATTAAATTAATAACAAATGGTTGAAAATACATATTTTAATTACTTAAAACATGGAAAGTTATTTGGCAGAGATTGTTGAATATAGAATTACTACTTCAGATTTTCAGATTACTCCTGTTCATATTTGAATTCCCGGCTTGCAATCTTAACCCCTGTAACAATCATTGCAAAAATAACCTGTTACCATATTCCGAAGATCAGCAGCAAACATTTTTTTCAAAATCTTGCATAATATTAAATATTGACTTTTGATAGTCAAGCTGATAGAAATAAGATTAACTGTTTTATGATTTTAGGCTAGTAGTTTCTTCTTCCTTTCGCTTAGTTTTCTACACTGTTTTACTTTTTATATGCTTGATTGATATCCAAAATTTTGAGAGCTTCCTGGATACTTTTTTTGGTTGGCTTTTTACTGTACACACATTTCGGTATTTAAATCATCAAAAATGCACAGACACATATTTGAAATGAATTCATTTTTACAGTTAAACACCTGAATTGGGAAATAAAACAATACTTATTCTGAGATTGTATTTCTTTTTCCTTCATGAAAATCAAAGTGCACTTACCCAGGCATGCAATTACACTGCATAAGCATGTATGGAAATTCTTAACACATTTAGAAATCCTGATAATTATGTTAAATAAATTGGAAAATATTTTCATGTATAACAAATGAATGAAAGTAGTTAAGCTCTTATTAAACAGAACATAATAATGAAGTTGTGAAGATATTTAATGTTATAAAATTAAGCAATTTAGTAAATTTAAATTTTTAATTAAAGCAGTGAAGTATTTTGATAATTATGAAGTTCCTTGCCTATCTTTATAGATGAACTTTATTATTTTCTTAAGCAATCAAACAGTTGTGTGAGTTATTATAACAGTTTTGAAATATATACATTAAAAGAAGCATTAAAATGTATTAATCCATTGGATTTGTTAAACTTGATTTTTGCACAGAAATCTGCAGAATGCTTTGTAATTAAGATGCACTGCAATTCTTATTCCTTGTTCTGAAGTTTTCTAAAAGTTTTTTTTTATTAAAATTGCTATATTGGCATATGTACAGTTTTTTTCTATAGTGACTTAGATCTGGATAAGTCTTTGGAGCAGTCAAGTTTGTTTCACTGGTATCACTGAATTTTGTGACGAATGCATCACATTTACTGATCAAATCACATTTGTGTTTCATACTTGAATGTACATTATGTACATTTCAGCAGTGAATTGTTCTTCTCTTTCTTCAAATACAGTAATTCAATGCAGTACATCATCAGTTATGCCGATAAACAATTACTATTCATAAAGATTTTGCTTAAATTTCTACTCGTAATAATTTAAATTTGGAAAATCTGGCAATTAGCTGTTAAAGCGCACGATCAGTTCAATTCTTTCAAAAGCACGCCACAGCAGTCAATAAAGTGGGGTATGCTGACTTCTATTTCCCAGGTGAAACTAGTCTATACTTCTGTGACATCAAAAATTTAAAAAGTGGGCTAAGGTTCGGAAATATGCCACACGGCATATGTTGCAGATATTATTGAATCTTGCATACTCGGATTAGATGTTCTAAGGAAATATCATTTTTTGTTGGACTTTAAGCATAATGAACTGCATTTTGCATCTGAGAACATAACCCTATTTGGAATTAAAGATGGAGTCCAACAAATCATAGCTAAAGGGGGAGGAAGAAGTCACAGTACCAACAAGAACAGAATTCTTACCTCCTGCATCCATAGCTAAAAATAGCTAGTGCAGCATACTGGAATATCCTAAGAACTGCAACAGCCTGAATGGAGTACTATGAGGACGAGTGCCGAGGAGTACTAGTGTCCTCGGCACTCATCGACTTATTCAAAACTGTGATCAAAGAGCGTAATTCCAGTGAGAGTTGCCAACGTCAGTGATAAAGCGAAAATCATTAGAAAAGGAGAAGTTGTTGCAGCCTATACTCCAGTGATCTGAGTTTAACAACTCACTAGTTCTTCAGCCTCTGTCTTTGGAGAGTCTAATATTGGAGTTATTGCAGAATGTCCAACTATGCAATGGAGGGAGGAGTGCTGCCGAACGTGCCATTAAAAAATTTCAAGGTGTTTTTCTCTCGCGCATCTGCTGAGATAGGTGGAAACAGTTTGGCTGTGCATAGAATTGATGCGAGAGATCAAGCAACATCCAGAACGTCTACAGGAGGATGTAGCAAAACTTCTAAAGGGCATACAAGAAAGCAAAGTTATCAAGCCTTCAGCAAGACTTTTGGCCTCTCCCATTGTCCTGGTCAGAACGAAGAATGGTTCAACTAGATTTTGCATTGACTAATTAGTGTCTCAAAACAGGGATGGCTGTGAACTGCTCCTTATGAGAAATTTTTTTTAATGAATTTCGCATGGGTCATTTATTTTTATCGCCAACAAGTGATGGTAAACCTACTGTAGTTTCTCGCCCACATTTCGCATTTCATTTGAATTTAATACTGCTACCATGAATGAAGATTGTTGCTGCAAAAAAAAAATTGGCAAAGCTTATGAGAAATAGACCTCAGAACAGACCCCCGTACAGATAGATTCATTGTGTCAAAAAAGATCTTAATATTTTAAAGGTTAAAAACTGGAAAACAGTTGCCAAAAGTAGAAATACTTGCAGAAAGCCAGGGTTGTCAAGCCATTGAAGAACATCATTATTTAACCAAAATATGTATATCAAGAAACAATATTCTATGAATGCTGGCAAATGTATAGTAAAAGTCTAAGTAACTGCATGTTTGAGACTAGCAACACTGGATTATCAAGTATGTCAAATTATCGAACTTAAAATTGCATAATGTCACAAAGCAATAGCAATTTTTTTTAAATTACTGAAGTTTGAGAATTGATAAAAATTGCATATTATAATTCCATAATCATATATAATTAAAAAAAATTACTACAGTCAAACTTGTATTTGATTAACGCCCGCTTTAACAAATTCCTCTATTTAGCAAAGTTTTTCACAGGATTCTGCTTGAGGTGCGAGTTTCCTGGTATAAAGAACTCCAAAATAGTGCATTCTCTATTCAATTTGGTATCAAAGCCATTTGTAATAAAAAATAATGGTCATGTATTTTTGATGAATTTAGATTTGTTATCAGCAGCAAGTGCTTTTTCAAGCTTAAAAATTAATAATAATTTGAGTTTAAATATTTTTCTTGGTGATATTTGTGTTCTTGTATCTCACTTCAAAAATATTCCAAGTAATCCAGATAATCTTTTACGATGGAATGAACTGAAAAATATATTGATTTTCATTTAAAACATGCAAAAAGCTGATTTAAATGAAGTGCTTCCTAGTGAAAAGAAAAGTATGTGTATCATTGGTAAAAATGCATATCTCCACATGAAGATATGTACGACAATAGAAAATTCATTGTAGAGCAAATGAACTTCTGTAATAAATCTGAAATGACTCAAAGGTACAGCAGTGAACGTTTAGCTTTTGCATATGAAGTCCTCATTATGTTATTCTTTGTTATACGATAGTAGTTTATTGTCATCAGTTGATCATTTAGGTAAAATTATGAGCATCTTGAACTTCAGTAATTCATTCCAAAATGTAGATATAAAAAAGTACGTGATTAAAAATTTGAATGATAAAAACAGAAATATAAATCTACTAATTGATGAAATCTATGTAAAGAAATCAGTTGCTTAAAGAGAAATCACTGTCAGGTTTTGCAGAAAACAAATATGCAAGCTTTTATGATAAGCTTTATTTTTTCAATTTATAAAGATGCTATTGTTTTACTTCCTGTTAATAATATCTGGTTGTAACAAAAGTTTTATGCCAAAAAACGTTCTTAATAAAGTTAGAAAAAAAATTAAAGCCATACCTTTAATGCGGGTAGTAACACCACCCATATCTATGATGTTCTGGTAATGTTTTGGTAGGTTTTCAAAGCCTTTGGCCCAGAAACTTGGTAGTCATGAGTCTAAAAATAGATCAATTTCATTTTGAACTTCCTGTGCAAAATGGAAGCTAGCACCAGTAAGTTGTAGCTGCAGGTGTGAAAAAGGGTAGAAGTCCGAAGAAGTGATGTCAGGGTTATATGGTATGTGTGACAAAAGAGTCCCATTCAAGTTCATGCAGAGTCCAGCTGCTGAATGCAGAAACATGTGATCTTGCATTATCTTGAGAGAACATTACCTTTTCATGGCAGAAGTCAGTTCGACATTTTTCCTTGATAGCAGCATCAACACGGACTAACGTCTTGCTGTATACCTTACTGTATGTACTTACTGTCAGGTTTTAACTTTTTCCAAATACTCTTCGTAGGAAATCTCTCCAGATACAAAGCATGATATTTTGGTTAATCAAACTGCACTTTGCGACGCTGCCAATGGGTTCACGGAGAGCAGACCAACTCCCTTTTCAGCCTGTATTGTTAAAGCGAGTCCACTTTTCATCACATGTGATAATCCGATCCAAAATTTTATCTTTGCATTGATATTTGAGCTGATTAGTGCAGGCCCGAACACATCTGTCCTTATCTGCTTGAGTTAGCTCATGCGGCACCCAGTGATTGAACTTGTACGTCAAATTTATGCAATACATAGCATGACTAATGGACATGGCACTAAGTGCCAATGCATTACCAAGCTCTCAAGTGGTTGCATTGTGATCTTCCACAAGTTCTTGAAGGCGGGCCTCATCAACATCAGTAGGTCAGCGAGAGTATTTTGCTTCTTGAATGTCATAGTCGTTGTTTTTGAGCTTTCGGTACCAAATCTTCACAGTGTCATATGATACAACACTGGTACTTAAAGTTGTACACATTTGATGACATTCTGTAGCTGACAGTTTGCAACAAAACTGAAAGTAAATGATGGTTCTAAACTGGTAGCATGATAGTTCTGTTTCAGACACTTTGAACTTAATGATAATATTTTTTACAAATTTCGCAACACAGTGTTCTAAAGCAAGTCTCTTCCTTTCAAATGCCAGAAGTTGTTTGACAAAATATAATTAAACATGCCAACGCAAACTGTTTGCACAGATGATATTTGCAGTGGTGGGAAATTTTCATTAAAACCCAATTTGTATTTAGATTATTTGTGCTGCCTGACTGAAAAAGCCTTTTATGTTCTGGATGAAGCAGGATTTTCAGTAGTTTTGATGATTTCTGATAACAATAGAATAAACATGAGCATGTTTCAGAAGTTAGGTTATGAACAAATATCAACAACTTTACAAATAATGTGAAAAAAATTATTCTTACTTTTTGATTCTGCACACTTTTAGAAATCTGTAAGAAACAGTTCGATTAATCAGTTACACACCTAAAAAACATTTTGGCCAGATTTCAGCGATCCTTCAAAATGTATAATACCTATATTTTCTCATCTCATCTTTTCTTATATATCGTAAGGAGTTGTAAAAATGAACCATAAATTTTCTTTCAAAAATTTATATTCATCAAATTTAGGAATACGTGAAGTTTGCTGTAAATATTTTTCACAAGAGTAATGATGTTGCTCTTCCATTATTGGGAAAGAAAGATTTTATTAATAATTGACTGGATGCAGTGCAATTTTTACATAGTAGAACATTAAGAGCCATTTCAACAAAAGGTTTTATATTAGATGTGAAGACAGCAAAGCATTTACTGCACCTAATGATAAAAAATTCTGCTTGAAAAAATTTTGTTGTTCGTTTACACAATGGAAAAACTTGAAGCAACAGACTCCTTGTGAATGTTTAAGCAAGGAAACGTTTCTTGCTCTTTCTCAGACAATATATGCTATCGTAGATATAATTCAAGAACTTTTATCTCAAAATTAATTTTAACATCTAAATTTCAGATTCATTAATTGGAGTACAGATTTTCATAATTTCTTCATATGTCTAGAGGCAATTACTATATTACAGTACAGCAAATCCTGTAATCTAAAAGATAAAAAATTAAATTGAAATGTATTCTTCAGCTTCATTCTAATTCATTTGGAAACATCTCTCTAAAACAATTACGGAAATTTCTGATGTAAAAGAAGTGCATAAAGATATTGATCAATGAAATTAATTGGTTGCAGCTTCAGACACTGTTGCAGAAGTTCTCACATATGTTGCTGTTTATTGTGCAAGTAATATTAAAACTAACTAATATACTTGCATAGATTTCTGCATCTTGGAAAAAAAATTATTAGTCGAAATCTGTGATGGAACGTTAATAGAAACAAATTATGTATATATGGATACTGTAAATTGGGAAGGTTTCAAAGACCCAACAGAAAATAGAGTGGGAAAATAGAGAGTTATTAATTGTGTATTTACTTTTCCAGACTGTTATATCTGAGAAGTACGAAAAGCATTTCATCCAGCCATCAGCAGGGTTAATTTGGACCTAATTCAGCATAACTTATATTATAAATCATGAACATTTTTTTCATTGTGCATTACTCATATAAAGAGGAACATAAAATGAGATGGTTTGATTCATAAATAAGGTTTGTGAAGGTAATTTAAATATTTTCATCGTGTTACCTATCTTATGAAACATCATAATTCAAATAAAAATATTTTAAAACAAAAATCTAGTTATTCAAGTCCTTTGCATCAATAAAAATACATACTGCAGTTATTTGCTTAAGACCCTTTTCAAAAGTATGTGTCTAACCTTAAAATAATTGATTAATGTCAACTTAATCATATATATAATTATTGTAAAATCTTGATGTTTGAAACATTTTTCACTATTCAAAAGAGTGCTTTTGTTATCACTTTATGGAATTAAAATCTCTCAAAGGAGTATATTTATAGTTTAAAATGTTTGTTAATAAGAATTTATTTATTTACATGATGTTCCTAAGAGTGAAGTTTAAAAAAAAATGATTGCTTGCTTATTTATATTCATGAAGATATATTTCTAATATAGATAATAATAGCTTTTGAAAGTAAATAGAATTATTGAAAAAAATGTTTTATGATTCTAGTTATTCACTTAAATCCAAAAGGTTCTTTTCAAATTGTATGTGCCATGTTCAAATGCATGATTTATGTGAATTTAGTCACAAATTTGATTCTGCTTTGATCCAAGTGTTTCATGATTTTTCCTGTATTGAAGAAAATATTTTGGAAATTAGTTAATGGCATTAAGATTCTTTAAAAGAGTGTGTTTATTGTCAAAACTTGGTTTAATTCATGCACATTATGATTTTAAGAATAGAATCAGAAAACTATTGTCCTTCTTATTTTTAAATATGATGGTAATTCAAATGCAGGTAATAATAGAATTCTGAAAGTTATATTTCAGATATATATTGCAATGGAAAACATCTCATGCAGTTTTGAAATCCTCTGAATCGTGAAAGTTGTAGGGAATATTGCCAACTTTCATGATCATTCTGGCAGAAGTTTAAAGAAACTGATCATTTATTTAATTAATTAAGAGATTTAAGTTGCTGATATAGCATATTAAAACTTAAATCATTTATAATAATTTTTCATATTGTTTATCCATTTCAAAATAAAGTTGCATATTGTACCCAGCAGTGTACATTTTCCTTGATGGTTGAATCAAAACTTTGAAAATATTCCACTGTGCACTATTCTGTATAAATACATTCCCTATTTTAATTATTTTTTCAAAATGCAAGGAGAAAACTCATAGATAGCATTTAACATCCTTCTTTTTAAAAATCAGACTGGCTTTCTGAGAACTGACGGGGTTTAAAACCAATATCTTATGATTGTGTTGCGATGTCACGCATATCCATTACTGGTGTTAAATGACACTATTTAACAATAACGGTCAACATGTTTTATAATGGCTTTACAAGTCTTTCCCTTGTTTAATTATTTGAAGGAAAAAGAAAAAAGAAAAGTTTCTGAAATTAAGTGGCCATAAATTTCTTTTATGCCTAAGACTTTTTAAATATTTAGTACACCAATGATTGCAAGAAAAGTAAAAGAATTTGTTTATCTTTCTAACACAGAATTGATTATCTTGAATATTTTTCTCTTAAGTTTTACAATGATGATCAAAATACAGTTTAATCCTATGAGTGATATTTAATCTAATACAATAGTTATATTTGGTTTAATACAATAATTTTGTTTATGGTCTATATATAAGTGAATACAAACATTTTTTCACTTTTGCAGGAGGATGGTCTTATCAAACAGAAACATGTTGTCCTGCGTCAGCATGCATTTTATCTCCTCGAAGTTCATCTCAGATTTGGGAAGGACCTTCAGGCTAGAGATGCATGTGGTACGTATTTTATCAATCCTGTCCTGTCCACTGTGTTTCAGTTTTTAATATATCAAAATGTAATCTTCGTATATATTGTATATTCTGTCATATTCAGAAATTTCAAAGGTTATTTACATTATTAGTGATTTTTAACACAAACCTATTACTTTTGTCTTTGTTCCCCCCCCCCCAAAGAATTTGCTAAGATGTGATCGTATGGTTAGCAGGCTAACATATATTTCATCTTAAAGATGCCCAAGTTTGTTTCTATATTCAGATTTCAGTATTTTCTTTGTAAAAATTTCGTATTCATACAGTTATGACACTAAAAACAGAAGTAAAATTTTTAAATATGTATTTAAATACAAAAATTCCACTTCCTGCTTTATAGACCTTCAAAACATACTAAACAGAAAATATTACTTTAGTGTATTGTTGCATATTTAAGTTTTTAATTAGTATTCTGCACATCCTGTTTCAAAAATGGGTGCTAAAGAACTCTGAATTACTATTGAGAGTTTGTTAAATATTTTGTGATGTGGTTTTTGTTTTGTGACATATTCTAAAAAGAAAGGGTGCTTTATGATTATAAGTTACAAACTCTTTAATGACTTCAAACACACATAAACTGGTTACTGACTCTGGAGTGAAATTTATGAGATATCTTTACATCTATTTTAGCAATCCATCCAGTGTCATGTATTTTCTTACACATTTTCTTTTTACGTACAAGAAACGTGAACTTCTTGGTTTTTTTCATCTGTTGGTCTTCCCATAAACACATCAATCCATTTTTTTTTGGGGGGGGAATAGAAAATTGCATAAATTCAACATCATGCACAGCCTAAGCACCAAAATCCCAAAATGAAGATTATATATATAAGGAACATATGGTGCCTTTAAGAGAGCCACATTATGCTTTATGCATATAGAAAGCTAAGTTAGAAATTCTCCTGAATGTGATGAAAACTGCACATTTCTATTGCTATGCTGAAATTTGCATGGGGGTCGTAATCTGAAATCGAACTAACAAAAGTGTCCAGAGAAGTAGAAAGCTGTCTGGGGGGAGAATGTTGTAAACATATCTAGACTGCCACATAAATACCTTTTGGCAGTGCTGTGGGTTGCAACATAAATACTTTTTGGGGACATGGTGCATTGCCTCATCAGTACTTTGTATGACTTTTTGGTGGGGGATAGGAATAATCAGAAAGTGTCTGAATAAAGTATGAAATGTTTAGATTCCAGTATTTATATTTGACTTCTTAATGTGGCAACGTAAATAATTTGATAAAATTAAATTTATGTAAATTTTAAGTTTAAAAAATATATTGTATAAGTTGTTAAATAAGCCGGTATCAAATCAAGAAGCAAGTCGAAGAATTGAGAAATGTACCTTTTCACATTTTTTATTGAAACTTAACAACACGTGCACAATATTACACACACATTCAAAGCTCGCAGGCAGAGGAACTTGGTGTTGCCAAAATGGTAAAGATAAATGTATAAACTAACACGCCTCCTTACATTTATATTTACTAATTACAGATAAACATAGATATAGGTAACCTTTTCATCTTTACCGATTACAATTAAGCATAGATATAAACAATAAAATTCAACACTTAACACAAATTATTTCAAAATATTTCTTTCATTAATTTAAATGCTAAAATCAAAGTTAAATACAATTTAGTTCACATAAAGACATTACCAAAATCTATTTCATCTCAAGCAAAAATATTTAAATAAACATCACTTATATAAATAGTATACAGAATTTACTTCAGTTTCAAACCCTCTCTGAATTTCATAAATTTAATCTTTCCTAAAGACTTGGTAAAGATATCTGCAATATTTGATTCTGAATCAATCTTTACAATTTCAATTACTCCATTTTGAACATTCTCATGTACATAATGATACTGAACTTCTATATGTTTTGAATTTTTAGTGAAGTTCCCATAATTAGCAATGGCCAAAGCTCCTGAATTATCTTCATAAATTTTAATGGGGTCATTTATATCAGCAAAAACATCATTCACCACATTTTTTAAGAAATTAATTTCTGTCACAGCCTCAGATAGAGCAATATATTCAGCAAAAGTAGAAGATTTTGTCACACAATTTTGCTTTTTGGATTTCCAATAAATTGGATTACCAAATAATTCAATAACAAACCCAGTAGTTGACTTTCTGTCAACAATATCACCTGCCCAATCAGCATCAACATAACAATTCATAATATCAGTTGTAAGATTTTTACTATAGGTTAATTTTAGATGTTTTGTTAAGTACAAATACTTTAAAACTCTCAAAGCATATTTGAAATGTGTCTCATCATAACAATTTTGAAATCTACTTAAATAGTTTACACTGAAAGATATGTCTGGTCTAGTACCATGACTAATATACAAGAGTGCTCCTATTAGATTTCTATATTTAACATTTTCATTTAAATTAGATTGGCTTAGTTTAAGATTAGTCTCCATTGGTGTATCATAAAGCTTTGAATTTTCAATACCATACAGCTTAGCTAAAGATTCAATATAATTTTCCTGACTCAATGTTAAGATATTACTTTTCTTGTTATCATATTCAATATCAATTCCAATGTAACTTTTTACTTTATTTAAATCCTTCATTTTAAATTTATTATGTAGTTGTTCCTTAATATCATTAATTACCTGAGTATCTTTGCAACATATCAACAAATCATCAACAAATAAAAGAATATATACAAATACATCATTTTCAGATTTTACATAAAGACAATAATCATATTTACTCCTACGAAATCCTAGACTCGTAATATACTCATTAAAACACTCATACCAAGCACGAGGGCTTTCTTTCAACCCATACAGTGCTTTCTTCAATTTATACACTCTATTCGAATTATCATTATAGCCTTGTGGTTGTTTAACATAAACCTCAGATACAACATAACCATTTAAAAAAGCAGTCTCAACATCCATTTGATGAATATTTAAATTATACTGACAAGAATAGGAAAGTAACAATTTTAAGGTTTGCATCTTAATGACAGGAGAGTAAGTATCCTCAATACTATCTTTTTGCTGGAAACCTCGAACTACTAATCTAGCTTTAAAAACATTACCTGGTTTTCTTTTGAATACCCACTTCACATCTAGAATTGCTTTATCCTCTGGTTTAGTCACTAGTGTCCAAGTGTCATTTTTAACAAGACTGTTCATTTCACAGTCCATTGCCTCTTTCCAATGTCCAGCCTCACTGCATGTTATCGCCTCCTCAAAGTTACCTGGAACTGTAGCATCACAAAAATTTGCACTAACACAGTAGTACCCGAATTCCTCATGAAATCGAACTGGTGGTTTGATTTGCCTTCTTGGTCTTGTTCCACCTTTTGTTTCATCCTCATTTATCACTCTGTCCTTGGAGTTATCATTACTCGATTCATATGACACTTCTTGAGGTTCATTCTTCTTATCTGTAATATTTTTCTCATCTTCATCATCACAACCTACACACATTATGTCTTCTTCAATGATGTCAACATGTCTGGCAACTACAATTTTGTTATTCATCAAAACTCGATATCCAACTTCTGTATATCCAAGTAAGATTCCAAATTCAGCCTTTTTATCCCACTTAGAATTTCTCTTTTCTTCTGGTATTCTTACATACACTCTACTTCCATATAATTTCAATTCATTTGCAGATGGTTTCCTGTTAAAAAATATTTCATATGGTGTCTTCTTTACAACAGTATTTGTTAATGTCCTATTTTTCAAATAAGCAGCAGCTTTAATCACTTCAGGCCAGTAACGTCTGTCAACTTTTGCTTCAGCTAAAAGACATCTTGCCATATCCATTATAGTTCTGTTGTAACGCTCAGCAATACCATTTAATTCATGTACATATGGTGGGCATGATTTTATCTTGATACCTTTTTCTCTTGCAAATTTGTATATCTTGCTATTCATATATTCACTACCATTATCACATCTTAGTTCTTTGATCATCTTCCCTGTTAAATTTTGAATTTCATTTACATATTCAATTAAGCAATTAGAGACTTCATCCTTAGATTTGATACAATAAATTTTTGCCAGCTTGCTATAATCATCAATAAAACTCACAAAGTATTTCTCACCATTACATCCACTTGTTCTGTGAGGTCCATTTACATCTGTATGTATAATCTCCAGAATATCTTCTGCTTTTCTTCTATTATTCTTGAATGGTAAATTGTGCATTTTATTTTCAATACATATGGCACACTTCATATATTCAGTTTCTATTTCTTTAGGGATTCCATCTAATAGTTGATCTCTGCACATAATATCCAGATATTTAAAATTTATATGTCCAAGTGAACGGTGCAATTTTTCTTTTAACGTTAACTTAGTGTTGGTCAAATTTGCAAACATTTTACTATTTTTAACATAACTCTTTACTTTATATAATCTTTCTTCTTTCTTTGCTATTGCTACTAATGAACCATTGATATTATAAATTTTAGAGAACTTTTCTTTTGAAACTATTTTATGATTATCAGTAATCTTTGAATAACTTAATAAATTTGCTTTCATTTCTTTTACATAAAATACATTCTTCAATGTTATGATAGATTCAGAGTTATATACAGGAAAAGAAACTATTATATTGCCAACCTTTGTAGCTTTCAAAATCCTTCCGTCACCGACTTTCACTTGAATAGGATCCTTCAAAGTGACTTGCTCTTTGAAATATTCATCACTGTTTATAATGTGGTCTGTGCATCCGCTATCCAGTAACCAAATGATTTCATTTTTATTCGTCACAATATTTGCACTGGAACTTGACATGTTACTTTCGATAACAGTGGTGTGAAAACTATTTTCTTGATGACTGTTTATTCTGTGGTTAGAGTATGCTCCGCGTCCACGATGTCTACGAAAACCATGACTACGTTCTTGATTGTTTGAAGCACTTCGACCACGATAATTAGTGGAGCCGTTACCACGATAGTTCCCTTGATGGACATGCCAACAATTCTTTTTAATATGACCAGGTTTTCCACAATTATAACAGCCATTCCCTTGTGGAGCCGATTTGCTTCTTTCAATTTTGAAGGCACTTGATTTTTCTGCTGGTGCACAATCTTCATGATCATTATTCTCTTCAAGTAATTTTGATTTGATTTTGCTTTTTAGGTAATCAACTGTTCTGTCCTTCTCTGGTAATACATCAATTAAGTCACCAATGTGACTGTAACTTGAAGGTAATGCTCTTAGCATATAGTTCAATTTTTCTTGTTCCGTCACGGTAGCGCCAGCATGTTTCAGCTCGTTCACATACTTTTCAAAATCATCAAAAAATATATTTACATCAGGATAATTTTTCAGTTTCACACATTCTAAATTATTTCGACAAACAATTTGGAGAGAAGTTGAAGTTTTTAAATACATTGCATCAAATTTGGTGATTATATCAAATGCTGTCTCACACTCGTGAATATATTCCAACTGCTTGTTTGTTATGGCGCCGTAGATGTAATTTGTAGCTTGGATATCCTTTTCTTCCCATTTTTCCACATCATCATTTTCATTGATATTTCGCTGAACAACATCTTTACATTTTTTAAATTGGAGAAATTTCATCATGCGTACTTTCCAATTAAAATAGTCCGAGCCATCAAATAGCGGTATACCAATATCACTGCTTCTAGCACATGCCATTTTTACGCTAGTACCGGTAACTTTTAAAACAAATTATAAATCCTAAATTCTCCATTCATGTTCACCAACCACGAGAACTGCTACCATGTTAAATAAGCCAGTATCAAATCAAGAAGCAAGTCGAAGAATTGAGAAACGTACCTTTTCACATTTTTTATTGAAACTTAACAACACGTGCACAACATTACACACACATTCAAAGCTCGCAGGCAGAGGAACTTGGTGTTGCCAAAATGGTAAAGATAAATGTATAAACTAACATAAGTTTAAATTTTAAAACATATTTAACTATATGAAGATATTTTAGAGCAAAGAAATTGGGTAGAGTTGCTGTTTATCAGACTAAACACTGTTAAAGGTTGAACTTGGGTAGGAAGAAAAAATTTCTTCAAAAGAAGGGGCAGAACTTAATAAATGAAATCTAACGTTAGGAATGGAGACAAATAAATAAGCAGACATTCATCTGGATTAACATACGAGGCCAATCCCAAAAAAAAGGTCTCCTATATTTTTAGATATACAAAGAACCATTTATTTTCTATAATTGCTACATCACTTTAAAGGTTGAAGAATGCTTTATTGTTCAACATAATCGTCATTTCGGTCGATGCATTTTTGTAGACGCTGTGGCAGTTTTACAATGCCCATGTCATACCAGCTTGCCGCTATGCCCTTCAGGAAGCGTTGAACCTTATCTTTCACCTCATCATCAGAGCAGAACCGCCGTCCAGACAAATGTTCCTTCAACTTAGGGAACAGGTGGAAATCGCTGGGTGCCAAGTCCAGACTGTAGGGTGTGTGTGTGATGACGTTGCAACCAAAATTTTGCAGGAGATCGATGGTTTGATGGGCGATGTGAGGACGGGCGTTGTCATGGAGAATGCTTACACCCTTGCTCAACATCCCTCTTCTCCGGTTCTGAATTGCCCTTCTGAGTTTCTTCGGTGTTTCACAGTACCTGTCAGCGTTGACTGTTGTCCCAGCAGGCAGAAAGTCGACCAACAGTACCCCCTTCCTGTCCCAAACATAGTTGCCATGACATTAGCGGCAGATTGTGTTTGCTTGAATTTTCATGGCTTGGGCGAAGAGGGATGTCACCGCTCGTGTGACTGTTGTTTTGTCTCAGGTGTAAAGTGGAAAGCCCAGGTTTCGTCACCCGTGACAATCGAGTCCAAGAAGTTGTCCTTTTCGTCTCCATCGCGGCGAAGAAATTCGCGGGAAAATTCAACCCGTTGTTGTTTGTGGTCTTGTGTCAGCATACGCAGCACTAATCTTGCACACACCTTCCGATATTGCAACTTTTCCGTTAAAATCCTGTGGGTGGTGCTTCTGGAAACCTAAGGAACCAAAATGCAGAGAGCATCCAGTGTGATCCTCTGATCTTTATGCATGAGTTCCTCAACTTTTGTGATTCTCGTCGGCAATTGACGGCCTCCCTCTCCTTTCTTCGTCATGAATTTCACTACGACCGGCTGTAAACTCTCTACACCACTTGTGAAAGTTTTTGACATCCATGCATGACTGTCCATATACTTCCGTCAATAGGCGGGGAATTTCAACCGCTTTAACGCCTTTTGCGTTAAAAAATCGAATAACTGCATGCACTTCGCATTTGGCAGTAACGTTTATCGGGAGCTCCATTTCGAATGGCTGCCAAGCCAAGACTGAGCATCTGAGCGAAGCGCCTGCGTGCTTATGTGGTAGCGGAGAAGGCACCACTCACAACAGTGTTGTCAACAACCATATTAAAACTTTGTCTACATCCCCAAAAATAGACCTTTTTTGGGGGGATTGCCCTCGTATATTGAAATACAAAATCATTATAAGCACAGTAAATTCTACATGGTAAAAATGATAAAGTAAAACAGTGACAACAACTTAGAAAAAAAAGTTGCCTAGAGAAAGAAATAAAAAATGTGTTGCCACATATGTTGCAAAATACAAATGGGAAATATACTCATAAATTAAAAGTTATTTGTAACACTCCCCCTTGATTAAATTTCTCCCAGTCCTACATGGAACCTTTGATTGACCAAGGCTTTCTTTTGCACGCTCTTTGTCAACATGTCTGCTGCATTTGAACTGGAAGACACATAGGTAAAGTTCAGCAACTTCTCTTCAACCTTCTCTCTCAAGAAAAAATGGCTGAGTTCAATATGGCTCTGAAGTGACATGGTTTTTGGCTAAAGAAATGGCACCCTGATGATCAACAAGTAAGCTTTGTGGAAAGTTTAAAAAATGTTCTCTCACAATTTCCTTTAAAAAATTTTCTAACCACAGTACTTCCTTGGCTGTGTGGCACATTGAGAGGTACTCAGCTTCAACTGTTGACAATGCAGTCGTCTGTTGTTTCTTACTGCTCCATGAGACAGCTCCACCTGCTAGTAGTACCACATAGCCACTAAATGATTGTTTATCAGTCTTATCACCAGCCCAATCAGAATCGCAGAACACTTCCAAATCCTTTCCAGTCTTTTGGAAAGTCAGCTTTAATTCCTTGGTCTGTTTTAGGTAACAAATGATATGTTATATGCCAGCCGAATGTTCTAGCTTGGGCAGTTATTGAATTGGCTCATGTAAGTAGTAGCAAAAGCTAAATCTGGCCTTGTTCCTCCTGCTAGATACAAGAACCCTCCAACAACCTGCCTATATTTTAATGCTCCTTCAGCATTTAACATGTTATTCTTAGTGGTTGTTGCATATTTCATACCTTGATCTAATGGTGTTGATGTTCCTTTAGCATTTTGTATATTAGTTGTTTCCAAGAGCTCACTATCATAGACACTTTGGTCAAGAGTCACACAGCTATCTTCCTTTCTGCTTATCCTAATTGAAAGAAGGTGATGTATTTCTCTCAAGTCCTTGATTTTAAATGTGGCTCCAATATTATCCTTAAATTCCTGAATGATGAATTCTTTGCTGGACATTACAAGGAGATCATTCACATACACACCTACGATTAACTCCTTTCCTTTATTGAAGTAAACAGGAGGATCTGTTCTGGATCTTGTTAGGCTAGCTGATTTCAGAAATTTATCAAGGCAGATATTCCACTCTCTCTCAGACTGATGAAGTGCATAAAGGCTTTTCTTTAGCAAGCAAACTTCTCTGTGTATGTTCTCATGCAGACTCGTGGGTGGTTGTTCCATGAAAATTGTCTTTCTATTTAAATGGACTGCAGTAATATCCAGTGGATGAACCTGCCAGTCTTGTTCAACTGAGAATGCTAATAAAGTTCTAATTGATTTTGTTTTTATTGCAGGAGAAAACGTCTCTTTGTAGTCAATTCTTTCGACTTGGGTGTAGCCATGGGCAACTAAACGAGCTTTATAAATTTCTACTTGTCCATCTTTATTAAGATTTCTCTTGAAGACCCACTTGCATTTCATGACTTTCCTTTCTTCTGGCCTAGGCACTATGTCCCAAGTTTCATTTCGTTTTAAATTTTCCAACTCTTCTTCTATGGCTACCTTCTATTTTTTTGCATCTAGACTAGTTAATCCCTCTTCTAAAGTTTCAGTATCATTCTGGAAAGCTTTCTTGGGTGTTGAGCCTTCATGTTTCTGTTTCTTGGATTGTCAGCTGCACCGCATTCCACTTGTAATTCCATTCATTTCTGGAGGATTTTCTTCATAAGTCTCTGAATTTTCCATGATATAATGCTTTGTCCACTTAGGCGCTGAAATTTGTCTTCTGGGTCGAGTCTCCTTTTCTAGTACATCCTCCACTTCCTTCTTTTCCTGTTGAGAGCCTTCGTATATTACTTTATTTTCAACTTCATCATTTTGAGATGAGTTTCTTTCAGAAACTTGTTGCAGGGGCAATGTTATAATGTTTCCAGTCATGGAAGGTTTCTCCTCAAATATGACATCTCGGGAACAGTTTACTGTACTGGTTTCTTTGATGTAAATGCGGTACCTTTCATCTCCATCATACCCAAGGAGATAGCCTTTAGTTGCCCTTTTGTCCATCTTTCTCCTCTTCTGAACTGGGGCATGAGCATAGCAAGTCGATCCAATGATGTGCATGTGTTTTATTCTAGGTTTCTTTCCCATCCATAATTCATAAGGACTTAAATTAGGAACTGAAGACTTTCCCGTCCTATTCAATATATAAGCTGAAGTACTGACAAACTCTGCCCATAGGGAAAGTCTACTTCCTCATTCGAGTATTTGAGAGTTCTGGCTATTTCTCGAACTGTTCTGTTCTCTCGTTCAGCACTGCCATTTTGTTCTGGTGTATATGGAGCTGTGAGCCTCTGGGAGATTCCATGCTTGTTCAAGATCTTTTGAACAGCTTGGTTGTCAAATTCTCCACCATTGTCACTATTTTTCTAACCTTATGCCCTGAGTTTTTAGCATGAGCTACGAAATTTTCAAGCACATTTTTTTACTTCTGATTTGTGCTTTAAGAAAAAAACAGTATCAAAATTTGGTGTAGGCATCTTTGAAGATTGCAAAGTAATGGTATTTCCTAAATGATTGATCAAATGGTCCACAAATATCTGTCGAGAACAATTCTCCAGCTTTTGTAACCTCTTTCCTTGTTTCAAACTTTAAACGGTGGGATTTTCCATATACTTAAGCTTAACATAATTTCATATCAGACTTAATAGTCAACTATTTCTCAACAATGGCCTTTACATGCTTTTTATCTTGGTGATCCCATCGTTCATGATAAAGTTGGAGAGTTCATTCATTATTCTCGGTCATGTTTATGTCAATGTGAATTTCAGGAACTAAAGTCTTCATCACAGCTGTGAAGAGACCTCCACCAGCATTTCTTGTTCCATGCAGAACTATTTCACCATCTATTTTTAAATAGCAATCCTTAAATGTTGATTCAAACACACTGTTTTGATTTCTATCTTGACATGCTAACACGGAAAATAGATTTTTACTTCTTTCTGGAACATACTAGACATTTTCAAGATACCATTTAGAGTGATTTGATTCATACCATTTACAATGCTCATTATCTTGATACTGCCTTTTCCAATTGCTGGTAATGACTTTCCGTTTGTCACAGTGATGCTATGAGGAAGCTTAAATCTTTCAAAGTCTATAAAGTAGTGACTGTTATTGATGATGTGCTTTGAGGCCTTGTTTTCAATAAACCGATCATCAGAATTGTTTCTGAAGAAAATATTGTTTCATCTACAGCTAGAAGTGTCATATTTGCAGCAACACTGTTCTTACTTCCCTTGTTTGGCCCTATAAGTGGACTAGGTTTTGGTGGTTTTCTATCAGCTATCCATTTCTTGCGTGTTCTGACCCAATGTCCTCTCTGGTGGCAATAATTACACTTGCCATTGTTTTTCTTGTTAATAGATGATTTCTGCTTAAATTCCGAATTTGCTATCAATGCTTCCTGATCTAAACTTTCTAAAAAATTTGGATTTTTCCTTTATTTCATGGGTGCACAATTGTGTGGTTAATTTGTCTAAAGTTCTCTTTTCATCACTAAGAAGTAACCAACTCAATTTGAAAGTATGATAACTGGGAGGAAGAGTATCCAATATTTTACAAATCAACAGCATTTCTGGCAGTCTGTTTTCTTCCTTATTTCAAGTCCACTGTTCCATTCATTCCACAGATTTTTCAATTTTGATAAATGAGCTGCCATATCATCATTTGACCAACTGAATTTGAAGAACTGTAAACATGTGTTATAAAGATGGTTATCGGACGAATCTTCGAATACTTTGTGAAGTTCTAGCCAAGTGTCTCTTGCACTTTCAAATCTCATTACCTTTTGTAAATTGTCTTCAGTCATGGAGTTCGTAAAAACCATCATAGTGCAATTATTGGCTTTATTAAAAACCATAATTTTGTCTCTTAATCTCTTTTGAATCTCTTCGGCAGCCGCATGATCTGGCTCCACTGGCTTCTTCAATTTTCCTTCCACCACGTCTAAAGCATTTTCGTGATAATTTAATACGAACTTAATTCGATATTTCCAAATAGGCCAATCACTTTTTCCGCATAACAGCTTAACTGATATCTTTGCAGCTTTCATTTTTGCGAACTAATTTGCCGACTCACGTAAGGCTTAACTGCTGTGTTAGGCTTACAAACTGCCGTTGTTTATCTCCACTTTGCTCATAATTTTTCCCATGCAGTTATAGCATCCTGGGCCCATAACCTAATGAAGTCTAACGTTAGGAATGCAGGCAAATAAATAAGCAGAGATTCATCTGGATTAACATATATTGAAATACAAAATCATTATAAGCACAGTAAATTCTACATGGTAAAAATGGTAAAGTAAAACAGTGACAACAACTGAAAAAAAAAAGTTGCCAAGAGAGAGAAATAAAAAACGTGCTGCTACATATGTTGCAAAATACAAATGGGAAATATAATCATAAATTAAAAGTTATTTGCAACATTCAATATAAATATTAAACATAATATAAATCTAGATATTTTAAAGTTTTAGCTGAAAAAGGAATAAACGTGAAAGAGTTATTGGTTAATCTGTTTTGAAAATGACATTAGAAGCTTCTTGCTGGAAGTTAATCAGTAAAATGTATTTTTACAAATTCTCTTCTGTATTCTTTGTTGCATCTATAGAGTAAAATAATTATTTTGTTTCATTTCTGGAAAAAATCAAGATTTTTGTACTTAGTTTAGTATTGTTTTCATGCTTTATTTTTAGGTACTAGTGACCCATATGTTAAGTTCAAAATTAGTGGAAAACAGTTGTATAAAAGTCGCACTGTCAATAGGACATTGGAACCATATTGGGATGAATTCTTTACAATTCCTATAGAAGATGTATTTGAACCTTTGCATCTTCGGGTATATGATTATGATTTTGCATTCCAAGATGATTACATGGGTGCTGCACAAATTGATTTAACTCAGTTAGAACTGAATAGGTAAGTTTGCTTCTAAAAGAAATTTTAATTATTAAATTCTTTTTTTGTAATTTAGATTAACACTATTATATTTATGGGTTTATCATTTGTGTTGATTTTATTATGGATTGTAATAATGTTATTGAATATAGAGTATATTAAAGAATAAACTACTTGCAAAAGTTTAAAGTCAAAAATGACTTCCTTAATAGTGATGGGAAGATTAGGTATTTGTTTGTAATTCTAAAATGATAAATTGGTAAGGAAATATAGTAGCCACCTAACTACAAAAGAAATGTTATTAGAATTGCCATGAATATTTTTAAGATTTGATTTTAGCTCATTAGTTTGCTATTTCTCTTATGATCAGGATCATGGTAGCTGTGTCTATAACATTGCTGCTGCATCATTAAATTTGAGGATCAAACTATGATCTGTTGGTTAGAAATTGAGTTTTATATCTCCAAGACCAAAAGAGCAGTCATTGACTTCAAGGCTATTATCTCGATCTTTCTTGGTATGAGCTGATTTGTTGCTGATTTATTATACAACTCTCTCCCAGGCATCTGTAAGAAAGGACATGACTGGTCATTACTTAATAGCCATGTTATAGATTTAATTTTAAGCCCTGAGAATTATTCTGTTTAACTGTTGTGTTGATATAGCAGCTTGGTCACAGAGTGCACATCTGCCCTTCTTATGGTGGTGGCTTTTATCTGCCAACACAACAGATCTCTATTCTGCTTTCAATAAACTGTAGCCTGACACCACCAAGTTGCAGAAGGTGGGAAGCGATATGTCAGCTTCCATATCACCATCTGCGGGCATCTGCCTTGGCATTGTCCTTCAAGTAATTGATTTGTTACAGTTCACTGTGTCACTCTGACACCAACCTGCTGCACATTCAGCGCGATGTTTCACAGACATGTGGCAAATACGGTAGTCTTTTCTTCATGTGGTGCCATGTTTGCAGCTTGCCTCCAGTCTTCTTGAGACATTGCCTTCCCATGGCCACTGCTGCCAACACTCATGCACAGTGGATATATCACAAAAAGAAAATCATTTTTCTCTTAGCTCTATTATATGGTCAAACTCAGTAAGCTGCTGATACTGCTTCATCATCTCCTTTTTAAAGGCATTCTTGACTCGGATCTTGCACACAATGCCCAGTCTGGAAAACAGATTAAGCACACAAAGGTTGCATCGTATATTTAAAGCATTTACTGATTTGCATTATTATAGTAGCACTACTAGCTCCAAACTTATTTGTTAAGCAAGTTTGAGTGGATATTATCTTTCAAATGTGCAAATATGCCTCCCGAGTTTCATTTATCTAGAACAACTCCTTGGTGTTGGGATTTCATTTTTCATTAGTGTACATAAATTTTATGCATTTGGAATATGTATGTTTAGAGGTGGAGATAGCAGGTTATCTGAGCTCACAGTATGTTCCTTTCCTAATGATACACTCACTTCCAAAAGTTAAGCACGAAGATGTAAAATTCAAAAAAATGAACAAATACTGCTTTGATTGACACAAAATTCGGCAGGAAAGTAGCATATGTATTTATAAATAAAACAAAATCAATAATATACAGAAATGAAAACAATATTAAATTTTTGTAATTTATCAGATAATGATAAACTGGAGACTTAAACAAAATTATGTATAAAGTGAAAATAAACAGTATAAAATGAAAAAAAAGGACATTAATAGGGTATGTGATCCCCCCTCATCTGTATACAAAGTTTACACCTTGTGATTATGCTTTCAATTAGGTGGTCAAAATTTAGCAATCGCCATTCTTCTTGTAGAGCAGTTTCCAGCTCAATAAAAGTGTCTGGAGGTGGGAAATGTGAAGATGCAGCACGGCCGAGAGCATCCCAAAGATTTTCAATGGGATTAAGGTCGGGCGAATATGCTGGCCACGCCATATGTGCAATCCTTTCACTCTCCAGGTAGTCACCGATGATGTCAGCTCTATGGCGATGTACGTTATCGTCCATTAAAACAAAAGTAGAGCCAACTGCTGCAGCATACAATCTAACAATGGGTTCTAGGACTTCATCTCGATACCGGACAGCTGTCAAAGAACCCAGTTTAAAGATGTGCAGGTCAGTGCGGTATCCTTATGAAATCCCTGCTCACACCATAATGCTTCTGCCTTGGAATGCATGATGTTCGGTGATCTTTTGGGACTGATTGCATGTTCGTTGTTCATGTCATATCCTTATACGCTTGTCATCTGGCTCCAGAGCAAATCTTGATTCGTCAGTAAACATGGCATTGCCCCAGTCAGACACATTCCAATTGATATGTTCCAGGCACCACTGTAATCGTGTCCCTCTTGATTGGAAGGATAGAGGAACACAAACTCGATGTACTCGGATGTACAGTCCACTCATATGTAACCTTTGGCATACAGTAGCTACAGATATCGCCTTACCAATGGACGCTGTACAATAGCAATATATCGATCTTCCACGGGGATTGTAACCCTTGGCGGACCGGTTACAGGCCTTCGGACAACTTTCTGTGTGGTTTGGAATTGTTTCCATATACATGAAATTACAGAATGATGAACGCAGAAGAAAAACATCTGTGATTGACTGTTCTGCTTCAATGTGCCCCACAGCATGCTAGCACTCAGAATCTTTCATTCATCTTCTGGAAATCGTAGAAACACGTTATGTCTTGAAAACAAATTGTACGAAAGTTTTAAACACTTTCTATCAGTACTTACAATCAACTTCTGTAAACCTTCATAAAGCTGGCTTCTTATAAGATGCCTTTTTTGAATATTTCTTGACATGAAAGTACAATTGGCTGTTACCTAACATATTTGCATCTTTCATCTACCTCTGCAGCGAATTGCATCTTCTTCAATTCTGACTGGCTTCCGGAAATTAGCCTTTTCCTCTCTGGGCTTAACTTTTGGAAGTGAGTGTATTTTCATAGATAATTTTCACTTTTCATCACCAGTTATCATCTGGTCCGAGAAGAATTTTTTATTGTTCTGAGCAAGCAGAGATGTGCATATGATGAATAGATCATGCAAATTTATAATTGCCTGAAATACTTATGTTGTCCAATTTTATAATGGACAGAATAAAAAGTAGATTTTTAAAAGATGGAAGAAGTCCCTTGTATGCATCTACTTATTCTGTGCATTGTCCTGAATTTGTTGTTGTTAATTCAACAGCAGACAAATCCATAAATATTTAAAAGTAAAATTCTTATACATTAAGATTTGCTAGGTATACTAGAGAAATTATAAATTAGAACCTAATATAAATGTTTTATATTTTTATTTATAATCTTAAATATGCATGTAATTAAAAGTTATAAAACAATGTAAAATATATGCAATTATCAAGATTTTCCTGTAAAATTTTTTTTCCTCTTATAAAATATTGTAGACAGGTTTAATTTCATTGGTAGATTGGGGTTATTTTTCTTAAATTCAAAGCCATTATTTATAAAATATTAAATTTGCCAATACAAATTAAGGGAAAAAAATTATGACAAGAGCTGTGTCAGTCAATTCAGGGCAGTTTCAGAGAGTCATCATGTAAAATATTTTGAAAATACAAAGTTTCACTGCATTGTAAGTAACCAAAGAAAAAACAGGAGGAAAGTGTTTTTATAGTTCCATCATTAAAATCGCAAGATTTTATTAATGCTTGCATTTATAAAATACCTAATATGAACACATATATAGAACTACATCAGAAAGGGAAAAGACGTTTAATTGATTTAAGTTGTAGTAACTGAAGAAAATCATTTTAGAGCAAAATCTTAGTTTTTGAGAAGGAAATCATGAAAACATTTTAAGTAAAATCTGACATCAAGATAATAAAACTCAAAGCTATGAATGAAAATGTGCACAGTTATCTTAGATGAAACTACTTTACTTGCAGCCAATTAAATTAGGAAACTACATAGATTGTTAAATTACTGATAATAGGGTAAATGACTTAATGAAATATTAAGTTTGGAGAAAATCACTGAGTATATATCTTATTGTGGTACAAAAGCCTTGTGTTGTCATTCAGAATGAATAACCGATTCTCTGTTATAGTGAGGAATAAATTTCTTGCATAAATTCCTCAGTCTTTGAAAGTCAAAGTAATTTTTTAGCTGCTAAGACTGCCAGTTTTTATCTTCAAAAAGAAATAAAATTTTCTCTTGCATTTTTATCACAGTGCAATCTTTTTTAAATAGATCCTTAAGCTACATAATAATTTTTGTATATTCTGACAAACTTAAAGTAATCTGAATTCTCCAAAGATTTGCATTTTCCCATCCCTCACCTTCAATATTTATTATTCACTATTCATTCGAAAATATTTCATATTTTTCTGTGTTTTATGTATATTTTGCTTATTCATAATTTATTTTTTAATATCCATATTGCTTATAAATTTTCTTAACTATGTATAATTACTGTTCACAGAAACCTTTCCAGAGGTTTTAAATAAGGTTATAAAATAGTAGGCTGTCTGATTGTAATTACAACAGGCTTTCAGTTTGAAGCAGAAGGATTATATTCTTTCAACAGTCAGTATATCTAATTTTCCTAATATTTTATGAATACTTGGTCATAATATTTCATCCGAACATTTTAAGAAATTCATCTGTCTACTTATAGCAAAATATAATTTTTGACTTTAAATGCAGTGTGTAATTCCTGTTAAATATATGTAGTTATTGTCCTGTTGTCTCTCTGCATATTCAAAATGATGGAAGATTTTGGAATACATATGATTTTGAGGAGATTATATTAAAAATTCATTTAATCATTTCTTAGTTGAAAAAGTGTTTCAGCAAAGCAACTTCAGTTTAATTAATAATTACTGGTTTGCATTTTCCTCTCTGTTGAAGAAATACTACTTTGTGCTTCCTGATATAAAGTGAGTTCCTAACTATTATTTATTAAATCCTATATCTGATCTTTTGAAAGAAGAAAACTATTGTTGTAATGTCTGGCCAGCTAGTGATTGTGTTCTCCTAGTCCATCTTATATGCTTATTAAAAAAATATTCAACTTTACTAAATGTAAAATTTTTCAAAATTTTTCGTAGCTTACATGTGACGTAAGAAAGAGTACTGGATGGTCAGATATTGCAGCTTTCATTTCTGCTTTCTTGAAGATAAGTGACTCATTGCTTGTTAAAAGTTCAAGTAAGTTTTTCATTTTGTCATTCAAAATAGTATAGTGAAAATCTTATTGGAAAGGTCTCTGTGAACATGCATACTGAATTATCTTTTTATTGAATTTATCTTTTATTTGCAATGTAAAAATAAACTGTTCCATATGAAAATACTACTCTTATTAAATTGTAATTAGCTATATTATAGTATTCATAAGTATCAGTCATTTACATTTACTTTCAAAATTTTCTGTAAATGTTAATTCAAGTTATATATGTAAATGAACTGATACTCTTGGATAGAAGCTGAAAATAATTAAATAACTAATATTAATTTTGAGTTGGTTAGCCAAATACAAAAGCAGTTCATGTGCTTATTTATGTAAAAATTAAGGTTATGCAACACTTAATGTGTTATTAAATTAGTATCAAATTTTTATTTTCTAGGCCTACAGATTTAGTTGTTACCCTTACAGAATCTGGCAAGCCAGATGTAACGAGTCCATCGTGGGGTCAAATATTCCTTACTCTTACACTCATCCCAAAAACTCAAGAAGAAAAAGAACAGGTTGGTTTAAAATATGTTACTTAATATCTGTTCAAAATATTATCTTCTATATGTGAACTAAAGGACTAAGGAGAACAATCGAAATCTCTTTTGTTTTGCAACCTGAATCTGCTGTTTAATAGATTCAAAGATATTGTTGAATACAACAATGAACTCAATTTAGTGGGAGAGAAACAGTAATAGACATTTTCATAATCCTGCAAAGAAATCTTGATTGATGAAAGAAAAATCACATTTCAATGCACTTATAGAAAAAAAAATAACATAATTATATGGCTGTAACAGCCAATAGAGACTAAAATTTATTCTAGCTTCTGAATAATTTCATTAATAAAAATGTTGAGAATTGCATAAGATTTGCATATTTTTGTGATGCTTACCGAGGCAAAAATTATACAGCACTGAAGATACCGCATAATTTTATAACAAGTCAAACTAATCGAGGTATAAATATGTGAATATTCACATTTCTTTTGAGGCAACATGGTTACTTAAAAAGTTATTGCATTATTTTTTTAGTTATTCTTTGTAAAGAAGTCAAAAGGAGTTTCTCCATAAAAAAATACAAAGGATGAGGTTGCTCCAACCAACTGTTAAGAAGTCATGTTGAATATTGGCAAAATGCTGTCACTCCATAAACTTTAATTTGGAGCATAGTAGCTGCCCTGTGTAAGAATTTGTCATCAGAAAGGATTAAATTACTGATGCTGTAATAAAGTATACATAAACTGTTACAGTTTATATACACTTTATTACATGACATCAATAATAATTTTATCTTTTGAATTTTATCTTTATGTGAAAATGTGTGTGCTGATGTTTAAACATTTAAAGTGAAGATTATAGCATGCTAGCATACTCTGTGGTGGTATATTATAATGTTGACTGAAAGTGATTTAAAAAAAGGGGGGGAAGAAGAATATCAAGTGAAAGATTTTAAAAAATAAAATAAAACACAGTGTAACTTGATTCAGACACTTAAAATTCACCAAATGGCACCAGACACTACACCTTCATCTCCAAAACAGTTTTTGCTTATATTATATATTTTGTGTTGTTATAGCTTTGTTATATTTTGTGATGAAGCAGTGGTCAAGATAATCATTAAGTACAGAATTTTTTTAATTGTAATATTTTCTTTCATGTTGCCAGCCGTAAAAAAGATTCAAAGCATTTATTACGGTTTATAAAATTGTATTTTGTTGTGTACTTTAAATTTATCAAGTTCTAAAATTTTTAAATTCAGCAAAAATGGCCTTTTTTCCCTTCCCTTTAAGTGTGAATTTTTTGCTTACTGTTCTATAGCATATATTATTAATGCTTAAATTTTATTTATAAAATATTATAAGCTTAGTATAACAATACTAGGTATAAAATAAATTGAGTATGGTAGAAGTCCAGAAATCCACAATGCTTGGGACCAGAGGTTGTGCGGATTTTAGGATTTCGTGAATTTCAGGATGGAAAAGCTAAATCATAACATTCAGACTAAAAGTGAAAAATAAATAAAAAAGGCATATTAGATACATTTAATTAAATTATTATATACAATAATATTTTAAAGCATTAAAGACATGTAAAAATAAGGGATATTAATAAAGCATTGAATATTTCATTTTTGTATATATTTCAAACATTTTTTTGATAGAGGTTTGTTTTAAAACTTTAGGGTGCTCCAGAGTAATTTTTTTTTTTTTTTTAATTTTATAGGGTTATAATCTCTTGCTCTGTGGCACAGCTCTGTTATTCTAAATATTTTAAGTATTTTTCACCATGTTCCAATCAAATTCACTGTCGGTGTCGGACTTGTGTTCTTGTTGCGGCGAGTTCAAAACAGAGCTAATGATTTCATCATCCATTATCTGATATGCCAGTGTTGGCTCATCTGAACACATCATCCATAGTAAAAACCTCGTCTGGGCTAAGATTTTTTTCTGCCACTAACATAGAATCTTTATATGGTCAAAGTCAGTAACACAGAATCAGTATTTTTCTTCGGTATTTCATTCACCATGTTGCAGTTTTTGGGGCTTCTAAATTGAATGTTTATATTTTGAGAGGCAGTGCGGATTTCAGGAGTTGGCGGATTTTCGGTATTTGACTGTACTTCCTTATTAGAGTGGTCCCGACCTTATTTCACAACTTTATTTTGCCAAGCTCAGGAAGAGTGAATGTAAAAATAAATTACACAATATATAATAATAAAAATGATACTCGTATATTGTTTCCTTAGAATTTTTTTAATGATTATTATAATAAGGCCATATTTCGAAATAACTTTAACAATTCATCAAGAAAATTTTTTCCCATTTATTTTCTCCGCATGAATTCTGGAAGATATGATGAGGTGATGCTGAGCCCTGTCCCATTGTTTTTTATTATACCACTTGGCTAAGCCCCACATTTTGGATGTGAACACCTGTTGTTGTGTATGAAATTTTTCTTATGGTTCACTATAAAATGACTGTAATCAGCTTCTTCAGGTTGCTCCATTTTATCTCTTTCAGTAGTCTGAATAGATTGTTAATTCATCTTGTACATGTTGAATAATTTTCTCCATAAGTGTACCAGTATTTCTATTTGAGATCTGAACAACAAAACACTTGCTGTCTTCCCAGCATATTCCTTCAAAAATCCACTGTTGTGGAAGTACTCTCTTGCTGCGATTGTGTCAGACAAATTTTCACACTTTTCAAGTATTTTACTGGGACTGCTAATCTTCGCATATTCACAAAAAAAAAGAGGAATATTTTTTAAAAACAAATGCAAATTCGAAAACCTTATTAAAAATTGAACACAACGTTAATATAAGAACACATGGCAAGAGCAAAACTGTAAAACGTTGCTAATATAGGAACATGTGTTGAGATATCTCGGTTGATTAGCAATTAAAAAATTTCAGAGGCTGCCATAATAAGGAAGTACCATAAATTGCATGTAATTTTAATGGTTTTCTTGGAATGTAAATGTTTTCCTGTTTTGAATTTAAATTTAAAATTTCCTTAAAATGTTTAAAGTTTATTTTTGAAACTGATGCATTAATTTAATAATTGCAATTTACTCGAATACCTATGTAAATAAAAAATTTGAAAGAAGGTGATCAAGAATTAATGCTGCATTATGAATTTAATTACGCGTGTTTTAATATTGACTTTTAATGATATTAATATATCGTCAATGTACTTTAAATGTTTATTACAAATTTTG
This sequence comes from Stegodyphus mimosarum, assembly GCA_000611955.2. Taxonomy (NCBI): domain Eukaryota; kingdom Metazoa; phylum Arthropoda; class Arachnida; order Araneae; family Eresidae; genus Stegodyphus; species Stegodyphus mimosarum. The sequence continues at coordinate 186,763 of KK121881.1, read as the reverse complement.
AATTTTGCAGTAATAAAAACACATATATAACATTTTATGTATGATCATAAATCAAATCTCTGTTTTAGAAGACTGAAAGATGCGTATTTGTGTTGAAATATATTTATGTTAAACAATAGAATTTTTGTTAGCCATTTATATTTAGGGAATATGAAAAGATAATTGAATAAAACCATGACTGTATAATGCCAAAAAATGAGCCATAAAGTTCTGTCAATTATTATCTTAGTTTCAGTCAACTAACAACCAGCTGGTACTCTCAAAAGATATCATTTCTTCATTGAACTACTTAACTGGAAGTTAATTTCATGAATGCAGTTTAAGGAATGAGTGAGAAAAGAATATTCTTCACCTATTCTAACACTATTTAATTATATGTTAATATTTTAGAATTATTCCATACTTGTTTGTGTTGTAGGAATTTATTTCTTATGGATCAGTTGCTTTCTTACTTTCTTGTCCAGTGTGATATGATGACCCATTCTCCCACTTTTCCTTTAATAAACTGATATTTAACTCCTGAGAAATGGTAGACTAAAAATATTTTATTACAGAATTCCTAATGAAATTTAGCTAGTAATTAGAACTGTAATTAACCTTGGAAATGGATTATGATCAGAAAGTTTCATTATCGAAAATGAAACAAAAAAAAATAATTCTAATAATTGAAAAAATAAATTTAATAAATGTTTATGTACTAATGCATTTTAATATGAATCACTTAGCAGAAATATCATTATAACACTTATGATCAAAAAATTATTTTCTTATAATATATTTCTTTATTATATCCATGTATTCTAGTAGTTTATAACTTTGTGAATTAAGTCTAATCTTAAAACATTAAGTTATCTTAATTGAAAATATATATAGAATGTTAAGGTATAATAATTTTGTTTTTAATATTCCAGTTTTTCAATAAAGGCACACTTTTACGCTTGGGATTCAATACTCCTTCTGCAAGCCCTGCTGTAAAGAGACAGAAGACTCAAATGTGGGATTCTGTGGTTACAATAGTGCTTGTTGAAGGGAAAAATCTATTAGCCATGGATGAAAATGGAACTAGTGATCCATATGTTAAATTTAGTTTAGGAAATGAAAGGTACAAGTCAAAGGTATGTAGAATAATTTTCTACCAGGCCTCTAATTCCTAGGTTAGGTTATTTAGATATGGCAAATTAGACAAAGGCTACAAAGGGATGCTTTTGTAGAGGACACTGTAAGGGAAATTCACCTCATACTCATGTTACACACAGAGAAACCATGAAAAACAACCATGCTGCCAATTTAACCTGTGTCAAATTACCAATATTCAATGTTCTTTACCACTGGGTCACTGATGGAGCTTCTAATCTATAGGACTTTGCATATGGCAGATTTGGAATTGACATGAGGTAGATGCTAAGTTCTTCTCTGAGGTAGATATCTGTGGTGTGCTTTGCCATTTTCAAGTAATTTAACTAAAAGTTAATTTTAGGTATCCAAAACTTTCATCAAACTTTTTTATTAATTTGTGTGGTGATATTCAAGAGCTATATGTTTCATATCCTTAATTATTAAACTAAAGTGTATACTTCCAGTTAAAAAGTTTCCCTAAATGAGGCAGCAAATTGAATGACAACATCTTGAAAAACCAAATTTTAATTATTTATGTGGTCTTGACAGAGCAAAATATACCTAATTAGAAAATTATTTACCGTCCTTTAATAAATGTAAGTCATTTGATGGCCTTAGATACTGTACTCATGAAGATAATATATTGGAAAATAAATTCAGTGGTACTGGCCACTTTTCAGTGTAAATTTTTGGCTGAAATCAAAATTTTCCGAAATTTTTAAGAAGTAACTATATAACAAAGCTGCTTAGCAATTAAAGGTTCTTCATAGAGCAAAACAAAATTCACTATTCATTTGGTAACTTATCTAAGAAAATATTAGTTTCAAATATGTCACTCAATTTTTTGCTAAAAAATACAGAACATTTTGCATTAAGCATATAAAGCATAGCAAACGTTTTTCTGACAGGTCTTTTTGTTCTACAAAAACCATATAGAAAGTTAAGTTCCATATTTTCAAAACTGTCTTAATCTCAATGCTAAAAATTTGTTAGTTTATTTAGGAAAACTTTAACGATTGGACGGATTGCCTAGGATTAATTGGGGGAGAGGGGAAGCTTGTAACTACCTAACATAAGTACCCTATATATTATGGGTTTGCTGTTTGAGTATTGCTTATGTGAGATGTTAATATAAGGCAGTTTTCAGTACATATGTGGGTTCCCATTCACCATAAAAATTGGCGAAGAGTCTGCCAAACTTGTGCTAGTCATTCTTTTGACATTTGGTAAAACAGATTGTTGTTTATGTAGTCAAATAATAAAAAATACAAGTTATGAACATAACATAAAAAACTTAAATAAATATGAGCTCAAGCTTTGAGGTTGACTAAAACATGCACTAGTAATTACAGTGGCCAGAAATCTTTAATACCCTTTAATCTTTAATACTTAAAATAACAACAAAATGAAAGCACCATATGAACATTTACTTGACTAGGAATCCTAACTTCTTATGTGGCTGTGTAGTATTTTTAGTTCACCTTTTTAAATGTTCCATGAGTCTTTCTGATGCCTTGTGTGCAATATAACCAGTCCCATAACTTTGAAAATGTTGTTTCTTGTGCAGTCCTCCCCCCTTTTCTTTAATAGAAAATGCTAGAAATAAGTGTTAACTTATACCCTTCTTCACAAAAAGTAAACTGGCTGATTGAGTTTACATAAAACCAAAGCAAAGACCTTATGGGCATGTTTTATGTCATGCTACTGATGATAAATCATATTAATCTCATTGTTCGGCAACACGTTTTGTTTATTCAAAATGATCAACAGAAAAATACATAAATATCTAGTTTTGTATAATAAAGTATGCAAGCTACTGCTTTTAATTATTTATTTTTTAGATGGTACCTCTAAAATTATATCTTTAAATATGAAAATAAAAGTAATTAAGAATACATAAATGAAAATTATTCTGTTAATTTAATAATATATTAAGTTTTTATTTCTATTAAATTTTAATTCTATCCAATTTTACATAGCAAAAGCATGAGGGGCACTCAAAGGGCTATTCCTATGAATCACTCAGCCATGTACATTACAAATTTGCACACCATGGCCCAAAAATTGGGCATAATTTTTGTTAACAGATCTCCACCATGCCTCTGTGAGATAACATAGCAGCATTTGTGGTGTGGTAATCCAGATTTCATTCATTCATAATTTGGTAATGATAGCTTTCATATTCGAACATGCAATAAAATGGCAAGGGAAGACTAATTATGAAACCAACCAGTTTTAATGGTGTTATCTAAAATCTAACTAAAGCATTACCCAATTTTCATTAGAAGTGACTCTTAGTCAAGATAATTTTTGAGTACGTTGCCAAAATAAGTCAAAAGAATATACTTTTACAAAAGGCTTTTTTAGTTACAAAGTAGTTTTTGTTTATAAATTATTATAATTTTATTTAAAGTGAACATGCTCTGTTTTCTTTTTTTTCGTAGGTAATGTTCAAAACTTTAAATCCTCAGTGGTTAGAGCAGTTCAATCTGCACATGTATTCAGATCAACCAAAGGTGCTTGAAATTTCTGTATATGATAAAGATTTTCATGGAAAAGATGATTTCATGGGCAGGTATGTTGATATTTAAAGTACACTGAAGGCAAGACATAGGAATTTTAATGAAGTAAATTGTAAACGATGTGTAATATATAAAATTGGGCAAAACAGCAACATTATTTTGACATACATTTTATATAAAACTCTA
>KK121881.1:172075-182915 GCA_000611955.2 Stegodyphus mimosarum | reverse complement strand
GGAAAAAAAAAAAAAAAAAAATCTGAAGATATTTTTGCTTCTAATTTTTCTCTTTCTATTTGAATGTATAATATATTTTGGAAACATGTTTATTAGCTTAAAATATTTTCTGTACATTTTTGACCATCTGAACAATAACAAACCCCCTTAAAAAATCTTGAAAAATTATTTAAGCAATATATAAGTAGCTTTTACCAAATACTTTTTAGATGTTTTTTATAAATTAAATATTTAATAAAAAATTGATTTTAGGTGTACTATAGATTTAACTGGTTTTGATGAAGAACGAACACATTCTGTTTGGAAAGATCTTGAAGATGGTGCTGGGTCAATTTTCCTCTTAATTACAATTTCTGGCACAATGGGAACTGAAACAATATCTGATCTTGCATCATACACGTTTGATAACAGTACACAAAAAGATCTGATTAGGAAATATGTAAGTTTTTTGTTTAAGAGTTTCTGATTTTAATGTTATATAACAAGTTTTTAATATTAAATGCATTTCAGGTTTATGATTCTTGATATAATTTATCTATTGCATATTCTTCTGTACTTAATACTAAGTTATTAACATTATAAAATGATATTCTTATTTCATGTTGCTTATCACTTTAAGTATTTACCCTTGAAAATTAGTAGTATAATTAATATTCTACACAACTGACAGCTGCAATGATTAATATTCTGTGGATACAATGGTCTGATATTCTCTGAATATAGTTTAACATTCCATGAATGCATTGCTATAACACAATGAGTACAATAGTATATGCATTACCTGTCGATATACTAGTGTATCTGCAGGTTATATGTAAAACACATTGCAGATAATGCCCAATAGTAAGTACAATGATATTTATGTAACATACATATAGTAAATCTTATTTTATAAATTGCGTAAAGTATATAAAGTGTACTTTTACCATTGAAAATACTGTATTTTCACATATGAGCAGAATCCTTTGTTCTAGCCTAGGGCTTTGAAAAATTGGTAAAGCAATTTAATCTTCAATTAACATTACATCTGCATATTAGTACATAATAGGCTTAATCATTGGTACAAGCAATACATTTTATAGGTTTGCTTTGAATGGCTCCATTCTGTAATGTAGATAACAAGTTATTTATGTCTATATGCTTTAGCAATAAGTATGCATGACTATTTTCTCATTTGTATGTTTAAGTTACACTTGTGATTTTAAAAAATAAATGCAGCTTATATACGAGTATATGAGAATATGGTGATCGTAAATATTGAATGAAATGCACACATGGAGCATGTGTAGAAAACTAAAGGGTTCTGGAAAATCTAATTCTTAAGAAAGACTAAAGCTGTGGGAAAATTCTATACTGTTAAAGTATAAAACTATGTACTATTTCAAAAGATAACATTACAACAAAAATTGGTGAGCTGTGTATCTGTTTACCTCTAATCATTAAGACTGCCTCAGCAAAGATTTTTGAGAATGCTATTGAAGAGTACTTTGGCTACTGTATTTAGGCATATTACAGCAGAGGGGAGAATGAATTATTTGTAAAATATGTGTGATGCTCTAAAAAATGAAACAAACACATAATTGAAATTTTCACACAATTTATGGATCAGAAATACAGCTTAGTAGGCCAAAACATGAATATTAAAATATATTTCAATAGATTTCTAATTAATTTATTAGTAGATACTTTTTTATATTTTAAGCTTCTAAATGAAGTTAAAAACATATTATTAAAGGTTGTGAAAAATTAAGCACACATAAAATACCTAATTTATACATAAAAATATCAAACAGGAATTAAATACTTTGATTTTAAATGCTAAAATTAACAATCGCAGGTGTTGATATCAAAGAAAGTTGCTTAACCATTATTATAAGCAGCCAGGATTCAAGGGTAACCTTAGGGCTAAAGGGTTAAAATTCAAGATAAGCCATAGTAATGTGGTGCAATGTTGACATTTAAAATCTATTGGTATCAAAGTCCCCTAAAGAAATCTGTGGTAAGTAAAGAATGATAATCATAGCAAAATTCTTATATTTTGGGATATTCTTGTCAACAAATGATTGAATGGCTTCAGCTACAAAATACTTGTAATTTTTCCTGGGCTGTATTCCTAACATTTGAATAGGCTACCTGTATTACATAAAATCTCGAACTGTATCTCTGAATTTATTGCAATCTATGTCTCTCTAAATTTGTAAATTTCCCTTATGACTTTTAATAAAAGAAACAATTTTTAGTGATTTCAAGGTAGCCTTTATGGCAATACAAGAAAGCTATTCAAACTTGCCAGTCATATACTTAACACCAATGGAGAGATGAAGAAATTCTTATATATTTATGGATCCCTTCTCAGGTCACATCTGTATAAAAGAAGCTGTCAATGAATTAGTCTTAAGAATCTTGGCACTTCAGTAAGAGCTGAACAAAGCCTATTTCTCTAAGTGTTTGGCAATGCTGTATCAGCATTCAGGCAAAAATTCAGTATAAAGTTGAATTTAATATCATAAGAGAGATCACTCAAACCATTAAGATTTTTAAAAAGGCATTTTAAGAGAAGGAGAATAAGCCCATTTAACGTACACTAATTATAGAAATTATGTCGATAAACTTGTTTTTTTATTCCAATGGTCAGCTCTAGCCATTTATAAACATTGGCCACTACTAAGGCCAGAAGTCGTGGTTTCTTTATTATGCAGGCACCTAATAAGTGGACCACTGTTGCCTCCTATGAAGGAATGGACAAATTACATCTATGCCTTCTCTAGGATTTGAACTCGGGCCCTATGATACGGCAGTCAGTAACTAACCACTTTCCCATCTGGGCAGCACCTCAATAAATTTGCTCAATAATATATGTATATATCCTTACAACATTAATAATGCTTCAAAACCTTCAAACCTTGATGGACATCTTTAAGAAAAACTTTCTTATGTAGTCATTCTTTAATTTACTAAAAAGGTACTAATAGCTCATAGCCTAATTTGATTCTTCAGTGGATATAAAGCCAACACCCAATATAAGAAAAGCCAGTTTCTGTTGGAAAGCACATAATCATTTTTTCATGCAGGTAGATAAACATAATATTAAATAAAATCCAGTCTCATCTGTAATGTTCCTCTTCGAAGTTAAAGATACAACTGGGCTTGAAGGTCTATGAAGAATGGCTGATGTACTTCTTACTTTACTTTTGATTATTTGTAGGCCTGTCTGCTTAAGTAGTCAAGTAGCTAAGACTCTGAACGCTAGTGGTTTCTCAGGTTGGCTGCTAGCAGGCAAGCTACAACACCTTCATTTCAGGGTTGGTATGAAGATGGTTCAAGTAATATTTACATGCTCCCTTGTTTAGTAATCCCTTGTTTGCTTATAGACTTCAAAAGTACACACAGCTACAGAATTCAAAGATGGGAGGTAAATAGAACATGGAAGCCTGAAGATCAGAAATTATTTAACTACTTCCCAAAAAGAAAACTTTTTTAGCAGAATCCAAAATGTATGGATATGCCAAGATGAAAGAAACTAAATGCCAGTGTTTGTGATAATTATGAGTGCAGAACTTGCTTGTAGTCCTCATTAATTCGCATAATGCTGTCATTAAAAATATTTTAAATTATTTAAACATCAGGTAAGTCACTGAAATGCAATTTTTAACAGAATATGACAAATATTAATTTTAAAAATTTAAAGATTTGATGTAAATTGAAGTATTGTTTTGTAATATGATTTGTTTTGGTCATAAACTTCAGTTGAAAAATCTATGTTAAATAATATAAAGCTAGATTATTTCATTCTGTTTTAGGGATTATTTAGCACTTTTAAAGATCCATATGATATTGGTCATCTAATTGTTAAAGGTATGTTAGTTTTTATATTTCATTTAATATGATGTTGATGTGTTTATCTCTCTATAACAGAACCCTAATCTTCTGGAATTCCTATTATATGGGCTGCTTAATTTTATTTTAGTTTAAAAAATTAAACTTTTTGTTTGTAAATTTTTTTTTAATTTAAATTATGTAAAAACACAGCACAATGATTTTTCTAAGGCTGTTAAATGAACTTCGAAAAATTTTTATAATGTGTTGAAGAAGGAAGATATTTTTTCCTTAGATAAAATATCTACTTCATCCAAAAAAGAAATCTATAAATTTCTGCAAGAGCTATATTCAGACTCAAAATATAGAGAACTTTGTTTATTTTAGATTGCTTATTCTTCTTTCTCGACCAGTTCAAATTAAGCTTGGGTATAATTTACTCAAATCTCTCCATCTTTTAAATAATATAAAAGGTACATACAGTAAATAAATGGAGTATAGTATGTGCATAAAAAAGCTTTAATTTAGATGAATATGTATATTAGAGATTTGTGTACAGTATTTGATGTATATGTAGCCAATAAGCATTAATAAAAAAAGCAACTATGTATTTTAAATTGGCATTTATTTCATGTGTCATTATTTAACCATAAGAAGTGCTGTTTTTCTAAAGGTAGACTCAAAAAAGTATGCTGTTATGTCAGTTTCCTCTGTTATAAGGAATTTTTGTTTTGACCATATTGGGTATTCATGAAGAAACTTGCAGATTTGTATCTCCTTAGCTATTAATCCTAGCATGCATTTCTAGTTACAAAGCTTTCTAAGAGAATTTTATGAGAACAATTAAAGTATTGGAGTTTTGAAAATATTAAATTTAATATTTTACATGGTAAAGCAAAAAGCTGATTTTAAAAATATTCATTAAGCTGTAATAAATTAAATTCAAAATTTTCCATAAACTTCAAAAAAACCATTGCCCATTTTCATTATTAGTATTTTCTCAAGACCAGTTACAGAGCCATTAACTAGCTTTTTTAAACAAATGCAAAACCATTAGTTGCAAAATAAACCACTTTTGTATTGTAGTGATGCTGTTTTATATTTAGAGAAATATTTATCAAAAATATGCATTAGTAAAGTATGCATCAGTAAAGTATGCATCAGTAATTTTCTAAATGTCATCATGAATTTTGCACATAAAGGTTCAGAATGTTTTGCATTTAATGTAATAAAACATAATGAGCATTTATTTAATCAGGCATTTTACTCTTCAAGGGAATTTTAATTTTACATTTTCAAAATCATTTCCATAATGCTGAATTTTCCCTTATAAATTTTAACTTGTTTAAACAGATTTTGCGATTTGAACCCGAAGCTTATGATCAATAGTTAAGGAAGTAAGGCCTGTAGTTAATTTTTTCATAGACGCTCTATGTAGCAGGCTGAGCAAACTATGGCCTAGAGCCACATATGGTTAAAGAGCAGTAGTCATTGTCATTACAATAATTTAGTTTTTCTGTCTTTTCATGCTTTTAATAAAATAAATTTGACTTCATATTACATTTTGGATTTGTCAGCTAGTCAAAATTACTTTGGACTAATTTTGTTCAAATCAAGATAAAATTTTATAAATGATCCTTCATGACAAGATTTGAGGATTTTCAAAAAATTTAAACAAGTTTGGTGGTAGTTCATAACCCACGTTCGGTAGAAATTGAAAATGCGTAATATGAGCTATGGCTTTAGATTATAGACATGCATAAGATAGTTTAAGAAAATTGCACAATTATGAAAAATGTCTGCACATTTTACAACTGTTAATGTGAACAAAGTCAACAAACTTAAAGATTTTACTCAATATCAGTTATTTTTTTAATTAGCCTAAATATGTGAACAAACACTTTCTGTCATGAATCATAAATAGTTTTATCATCCAGCATCATTGATGATAATTACAATCAGTTTTATGAACATCTAATTCAGAATTAACAATTAAAATTTAAAAAATGTTGAAAGATGTAAAATTGCATCATTTGTCTCATTAAATTGTTGGTTGTTAGAAATTTGTTGATTTTTGTTGTAGATCATTTTCTTTGATAATGTTAAGAAATAATATTTTGTTACCTACCTTATATATGTGTGTGTGTGATGATTTTTTTTTCAGTTAATTTGATATTAGATACAAATGCTTGGCTTGAGAAAACAATTATTTTTCAGTGGCTAGTAGAGTGATGTTAGAAGAGCACTGAAATATCAATACGTAGTATGATGTTACGTAACAGAAGATGCTGGGAACTTTTTACAAATTACAATTCACTTGATGTAAAATTTTAAAATTCATACCACTTTTTGAGTTTTATTTCACTTAAGTGATTGTAATTTAACACATTCTGACTGTAAAAAAAATAATTGAGTCTGTTTGAGATTGTAATTTTGATTTTTTCGATTGATGAGCATAAGATTAACAATGAAGGAAAGAAGCAAAAATAAATTTATCTCTCATGCACCACTTGAAGCACATCCTATTAACAGATTAATGACCTTCAAAATCATTGGCACTGCGTAGTTGAAATGATTTAGGGAACATTTCCTGAAAACACTCATTAAGGCACTTTTAATGTTAATACTTTGCTATTTAATTTTTAAAGGACTGTGGATGATAGTTATCTTCCCCCATTTTTGGACATTGAATAGATCAAGAATGATGTTTTCTATGGATGCAGAGAAAAGTAAAATTAATTATCACAGCAAAGCTTCAATCCTTTTCGTTTGCACACTTACTTCAATTTTGTATGTAGACTGTGCTTTAAGATAGGGCTCATTCTGCACAATTGCAATTTTAGGCAGGGACTTCTGAGACAGATAATAAATATCCTTGTAGACTAAACTGTAATGAATCGATGGTGTAGATGACTTGTTGATTACTAAACTGCGCACATAGACTGACAAAGAATTATGGTGCAATATGCATCTTAAAATTTTAAAACTTAGTCCATCTTCAGACAATGGATGATACAGTGATCCGAGCAGCATGCGAAAGAGCAGGCAAAAGAGCAGCAAAAAAGAGTGTATATTTGGATTGTAGCAGTATTTATAGTAAAATATTTCATTTATCTCATTGGGCACAATGAGAAGGTTAAAATGAGATACACAATGCAGAGGGTTAAAATGAGATGGTGCAAAATTAGTTTTCAGATATGATGCAGTTTCGAAAAAGTTGTTACTATTTTAAGAATAGAAAGAAAAAGTCTCCAAGTTAAAATGAAGGGGCTATTGCAAATTTAAATTGGAATGCTGATTCACATATCTTTTATCTTACACACACATATATATATAATCGTTAGTGAGGCCAACATTTGCTCAGAACCCTTTGAAAAATGGTAGCCATTCATTTCCGAGGTGAAGTGTGCGTAAGCATGTTTAAAACCTATTTTAAAAGCTAATTAGAATAAAAGAATACTACTTGCAGATGATTTCATGACTCTTGAACTTCAAGAAGCAAGGTCTCAAAGCAGTCTTTACCCATATTAGCATGATGTTCTCAGCACATTGTCTGGGAGCATGTTTGACAAAAATTGGACGTCATTCTGGGCAAATTGTATGGGCAAAATGCACAATTTTTTTCTTTCTTTACTGTCGGATTGTTCAGGAGGTTAAATGTTCGGATTGTCCAGGAGGTTAAATGTTCAAATCTAATATACAGTTCCCTTATCATTTTGCTGATCAAAGCAAAGTTGGTATATTGAGGCACTTCTTCATCCGGGCAGCAAGAAAATGTTCGTTGCGAACACTTTTCTCAGTAATGCCTTTTCAGATTTTCGAACCATATTATGTGTGTATACAACATGTGCACTGCATAAAACAAGGTGGGGCTCCCATTCTACTGGGCCAATTGACAAAATTCAACTTGCGTTTTTCACATCTCTGAAGCACGACTTAGATGTATTAGATTTATATACAGTACTGCTCTAATTTACGTATTTTGACAGAAAAAATCTGATTTTTCTGAAATGATATGCCTCCTTTTTTTTTTTTTTTTTCCATATTTGGATTCTACGACTCCAATTTTGCCAAATTTCCAAGTTTTGTAAAAAACGCACGAGTAGTTTTTAAAAAATTAGCTCTCAAAATTTTAGCTCCTCAGTGTTAATTGAATTTGGTAATTGGTTAATTGAATTATTAAGCTCTCTTTTTTTATTAAACTTATTTGGTTCTTCTTTTCATATTTCGAAATTTAGCTTTATCCCAAATAAAATTCACCCTTTTTTTATTATTTATTCTTAAAATTTATATTTTTAAATATTTTTTTATAAATTTAAAAAAACAAATTTGAATTATAATCTATAAAAGTTTTACCATCATCTTAAAGTAGGTGAATCTCTTAGCATACCTGCAAAAAATTAGTTTCTTATTCAAAATTTCTGAAGATAATACATGAATTTATACATTGGCACGTTTTGAAATTTGGCATATTTTTTTAAAGCGATAACATAAAATGTAGTTTAGACACTTTGTTCAAATTATCTGAAAGTAGGAATGATGTGACTTTTTTTCCACTCATGCACAATGTAAAAAGGGAAAGGAAAATAGTCTGCCATATATTAAGAAGTACGCTGAGTGAATTATTCTTGGCACAAACTGAAAAAAATGCGCCAAGATAAATTTTTAAATATCTCCGTAAATTTCTCACCAAAAATTACAAAATTTAATATTTATGCATAATTTAAGTCGTAGAATCGAAATATGGAAAAAAATTGGCATGTCATTTCAGAAAAAGCCCAATTTTTTGCCAAAAACCTATATTGGAACAATGCTATATATAAATCTACTACATATCCTAAGTTGCACTTACGAGACGTAGAAAATGCAATTTGAATTTTGTCAATTGGCCCAGTAGAACGAGAGATATAGAACTGCCCCCCCTGAAGTTTACATTCCTTATATTGATATTTATTATGCGATAAAAACACACAAAGGGGCTATCGACGAATTTTTCTACTGCATGATATATGGTTGCATATGTGATTCAATGTGTCTGTGACCTCTTTTGTGGCTTAGTTTTTTGGTTGTTTGATAAATTGAATAATATTGCGAGATGATGACCTTTTGTTGCTCGATTTAGAAACAGATGACCACTTAATCTGTACCTTGAGCTGAATTTTACCAGATAAGTAACAAATTTGTCAGATGACTAAAAAAATTTCAGAATTTTGTCAAATTTTTTGACATTTGCTTTTTTAGCTTCATATTTTCATCTTCCTAGGGTTTTTTTTTTTTTTTTTTTCTAAGCATTGTTTCTTCTTCATCTTTATTGTCAAATGATAATCCTTCATTTTTATCTCTGTATCTATCTGTGAATTCGTGATTTTCAGCTTCAACAAAATAATCTTTCTCTGATTTATCAGTTAATTCTTTTAACAGATCTCAGATAGCCTCAGGTCTATGCCAAACATTTTCTCAGCAAAAACACTTTGACATCTTCAAAGCAAAAAAGAAATAAATCTAAGTTGGATTCTGAAATCCAAACATTACAGCTAACCATTTCTCTGTGAGACAAACATTGTTTTAAGAATAGCACATGTGGAAATATTACAGAAAGAAGTAACATCCTTATGTGTAGCAGCCAAGGTCATATAAAAGTTCTGAGTTATAAGTTCCCATTTCTTGTTTTAGGGAAAGCAGGGCAAGGTTTTTTGTTATGAGCTTCGTTCAGATGAATGGGTAGCATTCTAGGGTTAACTGTGGGCTTTTGGTGGTTTTATGTTATCCCTAATATATGCGATACTTTATTTTTGATGAGATATAATTTTATTGGGCACAAAATTAAATGTGTTTATGGAAATAAAAGCATTTTATTTTAACTGCATAATTTTTGTTGAAACAAAATACAATAAATGAAAAAGTAAAATTCCACATTTGAATTACAATAAATGTGTTTTTCTTACAAAAAGGTACAAACTAGTTTATTCAAATGCATTGCTGACTCAAGTACAGATCTTTGCAATTCTGCTGTATAATAAATTTATAACATGCTGTGTATTTGAAATATTCTGCAAGGTTATTGGAAAGCTAGAAAGACTTGATAAGAAATTAAATTCTGTAACTTTTACTCTATTTTACCCCCCATCTTCTTCAAAATTTTCTCCTTATGTATGCAGATGGAAATCTCGTTGGTTTCTACATGCATCAGAAGCGTTATGAAAGCGTCATTATCTTTGAAGCTGTTGAAGATAATTTCTTATTCCCATTGAGTACCAAAGTTTCAAAAGATCACCTTTTACTGCCACTTTCAACATGAACAAAACAAAATCAAAGGAAATAGATCAAGGAGGGAGAATACAGATTGCTAACTGTGTGGGTTTTTTTTTTTTTTTTGTCAAACTGCATGCTGTTCAGGAATGTATGAGCAGGAATTAAGAAAATAAATAAACAAACAAACCTTCATAGCAGTTTGCTGCTGTAGTTTCAAATTTTCTATTAAAATGTCTTGATACACGTCATGATTAATTTCAACATTGTCTACAAACTAATAGATTTTTAGTATGATCTGAATTTGTATTCCCCCCCCCCCCGTTTGGCTTGTGCTTGGGTTGCCTCGAATGCTTACCATCTTTAAATCAAATTCATCTGGGCTTGAAACATGAATGCCATTTAAAAAAACTTCTGTCTAATTTGAAATATTATTGCCAAAAGCCATATGAAGAACATCAAGATTTTTGGTAGCAGTTATCAAGTTTTGCACAAAGTTTGATACAAACATGTTTTGCTGTCTATTACCAAAACTTCAAATGAAATAAAACAGGAAGTTAAAAAAAATTGTATAAAAGAAATTTTTGATCATACCTTAAATAGAACAGGGCAAATTGCAAAATTATAATCCTGGAATAATTTTGTCTTTGTGCAGCAAGACAGTCTATATTTCTGATATGCGTCATATATACTGTATATTTAAATTAACCTATATACTTTCAGTGTTATATTATGATAATACAATATGTAATATTCAATTTTCCAGTTTTCAAAG